>SEYY01001332.1:27500-56625 GCA_009176605.1 Armadillidium nasatum | reverse complement strand
GTTCAGTTTCAGTGATTTTCACACTATTTGCTTAAAAACCTTTTACTGAATAAATCTGATCAAATACTTAAAGAGTTTAGTTAATTATTTTAGTAGAGCAAAAAGCAATATTTAAATGGCAAACAAACGTCTAAATTCGCTGCTTGATTTTGGTTTTAAGAAAGTGAAAAGGACTGATGTGGCAGCTTCTTGTGCTGAAAATAACATAAATTATGAAAATGAGAAAGATGTAAACGACCCCCACGTTATACTTCTAGCAGTAATAATATAGATAAATTAGATGTAGGTAATTATTTATCAAATACAAGTATATCAGATCAGGAAAAATTCAAAATTTTAAATAAGCCTTGGACACCAGGTAATGACTTTAATTTTCCAAAATGTGGTAAAAGAAATCTGAAATTTCAGCTACAATGGCTAAAAAGATTCCCATGGCTTGTTTATAGTCAAGCAGGAGACCAAGGAGCTTTGTGCAAATATTGTGTGTTTTTTTTGTAATGAGCATGCAGGTAAAGGGGACCATGTAAAAGTAAAATCACTCGTGAAGCAACCATTTAATAAATGGAAAGATGCCATTGAAACTTTTCTGCATCATTCTGGTACAAAGTTTCACGAATTTTGCATTTTACAGGGGGAAATGTTTTTAAATATTATGAGGGGAAGCATTCCAGATATTCAGGTAAGCATTGATTCTGCAAGAGCAGATCAAATTCTTGAAAATAGAGCAAAGTTAATCCCTATTATAGAAACTATAATGTTGTGTGGCCGTCAGGAGCTAGCTTTAAGGGGAACAAATGATTCAGGTGTGCTTTCTATTACTGATGAAGAACCTGCTCACAACGATGGGAATTTTCGTGCTATTTTACGTATGAGATTAGCATGTGGTGATGTAAAATTGAAAAACCATTTACAGGATGCATCCTTGAATGCTACCTATATAAGCCCATCAATACAAAATGAAATAATTTGTACTATTGGTGAAATTATTCAAAATCGACTTGTAGGAAAAGTTAATTTAGCAAGGTGTTTTTCGGTGTTGGTAGACGAGACTACTGACATCTCTCAAACAGAACAATTATCCCTATGTGTTAGATACGTTGATCAAAGTAATGATATTGAATAACAGATATTCACTTCGAGAAGACTTCTTGGATTTTGTAGCAGTTAAAAGCACTAAAGGGGAAGATCTAGCACAAGTTATTCTTCAAAGATTAACAACTTTGGGATTAAACAGTGATTTTTTAGTTGGGCAAGGTTACGATGGTGCAGCAGCAATGAAGGGGAGTTTTAAAGGTGTACAGGCAGTGATTAGAAGAAAATATCCTACTGCGTTGTATGTTCATTGCTGTTCACATTCATTAAACTTATATAGCTTTGGGGCATGCATGTGAGGTATACCATATTAGACAATGTATTGGATTAGTCAAAAAAGTTGGAAACTACTTTAGATCTGCTAAAAAGACAAATATTTTGACAGAAAATATAAAGAAAAATTTTCCACAGGAAAGAAGTTTGAAATTAATAAGAATTTGTGAAACTAGATGGGTAGAAAATCACGATGGTTTGATACGGTTTAAAGAATTATTTAAATGCAATAATTGACGCTTTGCAAGAACTCGAGACAGACCAAGATACTGAAAGTTCTACTAAAGCCTCCATTTTTTTAAAAATGTTTAACTACAACCGATTTTGTTATTAGTTTAGTTATAACTTCAACATTGTTTTCTTTTACTCTTGCATTATGTAAGAAACTGCAATCGCCATCTTTAGATTTGGCAAGGGCTCTAGATCATGTTGAAGATGTTGTTTTAGTTTTAAAGGATTTTCGCTCTAACATAGATGAGCAGTTTTTAAAAAATTTTTGAAACTGCAAATGATCTCCTACAATCTGTAAACGAAGAAATAAAAATTCCGCGTATTAGATATACGGAAAAAGACAAAGTTTAATGCTAACACAACTGATCCTAAACAATACTATAAAATTGTTATAGCAATTCCATTTCTAGATGACTTGACCTGCCAACTTGAGAGCAAGTTTATAAGTCACAAAACTATCTTTAAAAACCTTAGCAAGTTAATACCATCAGAGGCCGTAAAAAACTTCATGGATATTAAAAATGAATACAATCAATATTGTCATTTGATTTCTGACCAGGAAACTATTAACGCTGAGTTTATCTTATGGAGGAAAAAATGGGAAAATCATGATATTAAAGATCTTCCTTCAAATGTCATCGATGCTTTAAATAATTGTAATTGTGAACTTTTCCCGAATATTTTTGAATTACTGAAGGTTTTTTGCGTCAATTCCAGTAACAACATGCACTCCAGAAAGGACTTTTTCAACTATTAAAAGATTAAAAAATTATTTAAGAAATTCTACAGGACAGGAAAGATTAGTAGGACTTGCCCTTATGAGCATTCACCGAAGTTGCAAAGTCAACACGGAAGAGGTTATAGATGAATTTGCATCTAAAAAAGCAAAAGAAGAAGATTAAAATTATTGTTATAAAGTGTTCTTCAATATTTTGTTAGTGAGTATATATATATATATATATATATATATATATATATATATATATATATATATATATATATATATATTATATATATATATATATATATATATATATATATATATATATATATATATATATATATATATATATATATATATATATATTATATATATATATATATATATATATATATATATATATATATATATATATATATATATATATATATATATATATATATATAATATATATATATATGGGGAGGAAATAGCGTAGTCCGAAGCGATGAGAGTACCCCCCACTGTGCTTAACATGCGGGGTGATAGGTTGGGCAAGATTGGTTTTACTCCGGTGACCTTTGGTTAGTTTCTTTTCGCGCTTTATCTTCTCAGAGGGCCTTTAATGTACCCTTGACCCTCATTGGAGTGCCTATGCTCCCACAAGCTTTCCCCTCCTTCAAATTTATATGTTACAAACGCTTACACCTACATTAACTATTAAATAACTAAAAAAAATGGTGAAACACAAATGTACTTCGGAATGTCCAAGAGGAGTGGATTCCAAATATAGCTCCTCATCCACTCCTTCCATCATCACTACTTGTGATTTGATCACCTCCGGTGATAGGATTGGTGCCACCAAGACTTTGTAGACGATTTGCCCTTTCGCGCGGTCTTCGTTTTTCATTACTTTCTGCAAATTTCGCGGTCTTCTTTCTAATCTACACTTTGTCGAACACCACCTTTCTTCCTTTAGTCTTCATCTTTTGTTCTTAACTGAACCTCAGTTGTCTGAGTGCTCTGACAGCAAACCCTACTCTATTTCTTTCTACAGTCTCTTTCCTTAATTTTTAGAGGAAAAGGGAGTTGCCCATTTGTGCTCAACAATGTTGTCTAATTTGGGGTCTTTCTTGCAACTCTTGAACCAAATTCATTTCTTCTGTCTACTTATTTCCTAACTCTACTGAATATCAAAAATTCTTCTGCTATCTTAACTCCAAAATAGAGCACATTCTTTCTCTTTCTCCTTCTCCTTTCTCCTATATCATCATTTTAGGTAATTTCAACGTTACGTCTACTTATCTCCTAACTCTACAGACTATTAAAAATTCTTCGACTATCTTGACTCCAAAATAGAGCATATTCTTTTTCTTTCTCATTCTCCTTTCTCCGAAATCATCATTTCAGGTGATTTCAACGTTCATGTAGTTCTCATGATCCAGCTTGTGAACTCTCCTACAACTATTCTATACAGAACAACCTTGAGCAGTTGGTGCATCTCCCTACCTGTATCCCTCACCGTCTTGGTAATGAACTCCACATACTTGAACTTTTCCTAACTTCTTATCCTTCTCCTTACATTGTTAAACTCTTTCCTCATCTGGGTTCATCCGATCACCTTCTTATCTCTGTATCTTGTTCTGTCTCTTCTATCCTTCTGCAAGAAAGGCCCTCGCCATCGGAGAGGAGACGTTTTGTGCATTTCGGTGCCGTTAACTAGTCTGACTTTCGGTAGCACTTGGAGCAACTAACCTCTGATCTATTTCGCATTTCAAATTGGGGCAGAGAAAACGTGGATGTTTTCAATGCCTCAAAAACTCAATTCCTCCATCTCTCTACTCGACATAATCTTCCACACAACTATGATATCATATTCGAAAACACTCAACTCAAACCTTTATTTCTCCTTAAAATTCTTGGTGTTTCTTTTCCTTATCATCTTTCTTGGAAGATCACATTACTTCACATTACATACAAGCTACTAAGAGGTTGGTTGTTCTGAGGCGCCTTCAGTATTTCTTCACACCACCCCAGTTGCTTGCTCTTTTTAGGGGTGTTGTTCGCCCTTGTATGAAGTACGCCTCACACATCTGGGGTGGTTCACTCATTACAGCTCTCCTTGAAAAGATGGAATCTATGGCTTTTAGTCTCGTCAACTCTCCAACACTCACTAATTCTCTCCAATCTCTTTCTGCCAGTAGAATTGTTGCATCAATCTCTCCATACTCTCTCTATTACAACGGACACTGCTCTTCCGAATTCTCTCATCGCATACCTCCTTCCTTTGAGAAGAGCTAGTACGACAAGTCTTTCTACACAGTCTCATGCTTTCTCTGTCCAACTCTCTCACCCCAAACTTAACCCCTTATGCTCAGTCTTACATGTACTCTACTGGTAAGTCTAGAACACACTTCCTTCATCTATTTTCCCAATTTCCTATGACTTACATACATTTAATCGCCGTGTATGGGGACTTGTCGGTCTTTAATCTGACTAGGATTCCAATTTTCTCCTTTCTGTGGTGGAAATTTGGTAGGCCTACGGCCTTTGCCCACTAGAGGTAAAAAAAGAAAAATAAATAAAAAAATGAAATATATATATATATATATATATATATAATATATATATATATATATATTATATATATATATTATATATATATATATATATATATAAATATATAAATATATATATATAATATATATATATATATATATATATATATATATATATATATATATATATATATATATATATATATATATATATATATATATATATATATATATATATATATATATATATATATATATATATATATATATATATATATATATATATATATATATATATATATTGTTTATATCATAACATTACATTTTCCTGAGCATACCTCAAACTCTAACTTATGTAGAGTATATTATGTTTATTTTATTAAAGGTTTTTTAATAATATCTCTTATTATTTAAACAAGATTATAAATATCTAATATATTAAAATTTATATGTTAGTAACTTTGTTGTTTGTGAATATATAATAAAGAAAATGTAAAATCTTATTTACTTACCAAACTTTGATTTATGTCTATTAATTTATATTCATTCTATATTCAAAAAGGAAGTTTGTATGTGTATTCAGCATTAGCCTTGTACGTGTACATGAGTGTATGCCAATCTCTGTGTATGATTAATACCTTAATTATCGAAACTCGAATTGAAATCTGATTCCTACTCCATTCTGTCTTCGACTCCGAATCCGACTCAGGATTCATTAAAATAATTGTTATAGTCAAAATCTACGGGGAAAAAAATATCACTAGATATTGAAAATTATTAAAATCCGACTCTGACTCTGACCGGCTCCGGATCCGACTGTAACTCTATATAAATATCATATCCAAATTTGTAGGGAAAATACCCCTAATTAGCGATAACCCTATTGAAATACGATGATATATTTAAAAATTTGATTTAGTTGCAATGTTGTAAGCAATAATAGCTTGCAATATTTGCAATTTGACTATTAAATCTCTCAGGGACCTTCCTTAACCAATGAAAAATTGACCTAAAGATCAGTATTGTTAAAGTGGTGGGGCTTATTGGAAGGGGGAGGTGGTCTATTGCAATAATGAGAGGGCAACAACGGAGAGAGCTTTTGCAACATTGAAATGTTGCATTGCCGTTTCCGTTTTTTCAATATATATATATATATATATATATATATATATATATATATATATATATATATATATATATATATATATATATATATATATATATATATATATATATATATATATATATATATATTTTATATATGTTATTAATTTTCATCAATTCCTTACCTTACTTTTAAGGAAATAATGTGGATTTGATATTTCAAAATTAATTTCCAGAGT
Source organism: Armadillidium nasatum (assembly GCA_009176605.1). Lineage (NCBI taxonomy): Eukaryota > Metazoa > Arthropoda > Malacostraca > Isopoda > Armadillidiidae > Armadillidium > Armadillidium nasatum. Next base: position 50,428 of record SEYY01001332.1, on the reverse strand, counting down.
CAATTAATCATTAAATTTAATTTACATGAATGCGTAATTAAAATTGAAATATAGTTTATAATTATTTTCTTTCCATCTGAGGGGAGATTATAATCTAAAGAAATAAATTGAAAAAGGGGAGAACTTCTGATATAACAGAACAGTGAAAGATTACCTTTAAAATATAAGGTGAAAAAAAACAAAAAGTTTTCAAGAAACATCCATTTAGTTAATGTTAAATATTTCTCATAAATCTTGGGAATTTATGAACAGAAAAAAAAATTATAAATATATGTGAAATACTGCTTTAAGTTGATTATTCTTAATTAACTGAAACTAAGGTGCCTTGATTGCCCTGATAGAAATCCTTACTTTATAACCTCCTCCGGTCTTTATTCTCAATTTTCATCTAATGGCGGATATTGCACAATTGCGCGCAAAGGTGCTGTCTGTTTCCGTTTATATTAAATTTGGAAGCTTCTGAATTCTCAACTTTATGGCCATAAGTTCTCTAAATTTATTCGTTCTCCCTACTTATCTATTAATTCTACTGATAATAAAAAATCCTACGATAATTTTTAAAAGCTCCAAAACAGAGCACGTTATTATATTTTCATTTTCTAAAATCATCGTTTCAATGTTTTCAACGTTCACCATAGCTGCATATATATATATATATATATATATATATATATATATATATATATATATATATATATATATATATATATATATATATATATATATATATATATATATATATATATATATTTGTTCTGTTTATTTATCTCCTAATTCTACTGACTAGCCTAAATTCTTCGACTATTTAAGCTCCAAAATAGAGCACATTCTCTCTTCTTCTTCTTTCTCTGAAATCATCATATTAGGTGATTTCAATGTTCACCACCGCCAATGGCTTTCTTCTAGTTCTCATGATACAGCTGGTAAACGTGCCTTCCATTTCGCTATCCAAAACGACCTTGAGAATTTAGTGCAGCTCCCTACTCGTATCTCTGATCGTCTTGGAGATGAACCCAGCATTCTAAATCTTTCTCTAACTTCTAGTCCTTCTCTTAATACTGTTAAACTCTTTCCTTCTCTGGGTTCATATGATCACCTTCTTATCTTTGTTATCCACTTCTATCTCTTCAAGTCTTCCGTAGGGAAGACTTCCTTCTATTAAAAGGAAACGTTTGTGGCATTTCGGTGCTGTAAGCTGGTCGGACTTGCGGTCGTACTTCCTTGATTTACCATGGAATAATTATTGCTTCCGGGGGAGGGGTCCCTCGGAGTGTGCAGAACGCATTACTGAGGTGATTCTCTCTGGCATGGAGGCGTACATTCCATTTTCTTTCCCTTCTACTAAACCTAACAAACCTTGGTTTAACTCTGCTTGTTCTCGCGATATCCGCCGCAGGAATATTGCCTTCAGGGATTACCGTCGTCTTCAAACTCCGGAAACTCATGCTACTTATACTTCATCCCGGAATGGTGCAAAATCTATCCTTCGTAACACTAGAAACTCTTTTCTCCGTAGAAAATGCAATAACCTTTCTGATTCCTCTTCCTCACGCTCTTTCTGACATTTTGCAAAAAATGTCAACTCTAACTTTGCTTCTTCCTTTTCCCTCCTTTAGTATCTTCCGACGGCAAAACTGCTGTTTTACCTTCTTCTAAAGCTGAAATCTTTGCTCAAATTTTTGCCTCTAACTCTATCTTAGACGATTCCGGAGCTGTTCCTCCTCCTTCAACCCCTCTAAATTATTTATGCCTAAAATTAGAATTTCTTCTAAAGACGTCATTTCTGCTCTCTCTGAACTTAATGCTAAGAAGGCGTAAGGTCCAGATGGTATTCTTCCTTGCGGTTCTTAAAACTTGTGTTTCTGAGCTTGAACCTTCCCTTGGTAAACTATTTCTTCTTTGTCGCTGTACTTCAACTTTCCCTTTTTGTTGGAAACGTGCTCTCATTCAGCCTATGGCGAAGAAGGGGGACCCCTCTCAACCCTCTAACTAGCGTCCAATTTCTTTGACCTCCGTTCTTTCTAAAGTTTTTGAATCTATCCTTAATAGGAAGATTTGGAAACATCAATTCTTCTTAATCTTATTTCTGATCGCCAGTATGGCTTTCGTAAGAAACGCTCTACTGGTGATCTTCTCTCCCTTCTCTCTGACTCTAGGTCCTGTGCTCTTTGGCATTTCGATGAATCCTTTGCTGTCGCGCTAGACATATCGAAAGCCTTCGATAGAGTCTGGCACAAAGCTTTGATTTCTAAACTTCCCTCTTTCGGTATCTATCCTTCTCTCTTTGACTTTCTCTCTAATTTCCTTTACGGTCGTTCTATAGCAGCTCTTGTAGACGGGCACCGTTCTTCCTTTAAATCTATTAATAGTGGTGTTCCTCAGGGTTCTGTCCTATTTCCAACACTTTTTCTGCTTTTCATTAATGACTTCCTTTCTATTACCTTCATCTCCTATCCACTCCTATGCTGATGACACAACCCTTCATTACTCCTTCAAGTTTGAAAAACTCCCCACCCAACATCAGTTGATAAACTCGAGAATGGTAGCCTTGGAGCAGTTAACCTCTGATCTTTCACGTATTTCAAATTAGGGCAGAGAAAACTTTGTTGCTTTCAATGCCTCAAATACTCAATTAATCCATCTTTCTACTCGACACAATCTTCCACACAACTGTTATGTGTTCTTCGAAAAAACACAACTCAAACCTTCATCTGTTCTTATTATTCTTGGCGTATCCTTTTCTCGTAATCTTTCTTGGAAAGATCACATTATTTCTCTTTCTAAACACGCTTCTAAGAGGTTGGGTGTTCTGAGGCGCCTCCAGAATTATTTCACGACACCCCAGTTACTTTCTCTGTATAGGGGTGTTGTCCGTCCCTGTATGGAGTATGCTTCGCACGTCTAGGGTGTTTCCACTCATACAGTTATCCTTGAGAAGGTGGAGTCTAGTTCATTTCGTCTCATCAACTCTCCTGCTCTTACTAACTCTCTTCAATCTCTTTCTTCCCATCGAATTGCTGCGTCACTCTCTCTTTACTATCGCTATTACATTGGACACTGCTCTTCTGAACTCTCTCGTTGCATACCTCCTCCATTGAGAAGAGCTCGTGCGACGCGCCTTTCTACACAGTCTCATCCTTTCTCTGTCCAACTCTCCGACCCCAGACTTACCCGCTATACTCAATCTTACATATACTCTACTGGTAAAATCTGGAACACACTCCTTTTTCAATTTTCTCAACTTCCTTTGACTTGCATACTTTCAAACGCCGTGTATCTTGACATGTCGGCCACCATCGACCAGGATAGATTTTTCCCAACTGTGGTGGAATTTGGTAGGCCTCCGGCCTTTGCCCACCGGAGGATATATATATATATATATATATATATATATATATATATATATATATATATATATATATATATATATATATATATATATATATATATATATATATATATGAGAGAGAAAGAGAAAAGGAATGTAAAGTTTAAATTCTTAAAGTCGAATGTTATCTAAGTTAAAGTTATGTCCTTAAAATCTAATTATTCTTATTATTCTTACGATAAGAGAACCACGGATATAGTTAAAAAGTTTGAAATGAGCCGTTCGTTGTTTGACTAAACTTAGTCTTAGAATGAATTTCGTATGTGTTGATGGGTGGTCTGTGTGAACATCTTACTCTCGTTAAAAGAACGTATTTTACAAACGCATAAAATTAACGCTCCCTCATGCTAAATTTTAAAAGTTTGGAGTTCCATTTTTCATAAAAATCCTCTCGGCTTCGGATGAGTTTTTCCGAGAGAGAGAGAGAGAGAGAGAGAGAGAGAGAGAGAGAGAGAGAGAGAGAGAGAGAGAGAGAGAGAGAGAGAGAGAGAGAGAGATCCAAATAATATGAATTTCAACTTTTTAAAAAGAAAATTAAGAAGAAGGGATTTTTGAAGAGTATTATAATTCTTGGAAAATTAATCTTTGCTCGAATGTCATCTCCAAGAATCAAGGAAAGAACTTTTAAAACTAATTGCAATTTAATTTCCTTATAAAATTTTACTTTTTATTTTATTTATTTATTTATTTATTTTTTTTGCTTCTTCTGGTGCTGCAGTTATTACTTCTGCTATAATAATAATAATAATAATAATAATAATAATAATAATAATAATAATAATAATAATAATAATAATAATAATAATAATAATAATAATAATAATAATAATAATAATAATAATAATAATAATAATAATAATAATAATAATAATAATAATAATAATAATAATAATAATTTTTATAAGAATAATTATTTTCATAATAATAATAATTAATTATTATTATTATTATTATATTATTATTATTATTATTATTATTATTATTATTATTATTATTATTATTATTATTATTATTATTATTATTATTATTATTATTATTATTATTATTATTATTATTATTTATTATTATTATTATTATTATTATTATTATTATTATTATTATTATTATTATTATTTTTATTTTTATTATTATCCAAATATTCTTTATTAAATTTTTTTCAAAATTAGTGTTCTTTAGCATAGGAAACAATAATTCTGAAACTTTGGTTTAATCTTCTCGTTTTGTCGAAAAGTGCCTTCAATAACGATATCGTGTTAAAAATACAGAAATTTATGTTTACATTTTATCCTGGAGTTGCTCAGAATTCAGAATAGCTTCGAGACAATAAAACGCATTTCTTCATAGAAAAGGATAGATCTTGCTAGATCCTCTTTTTCACGTTCTTTCTTCAGTTATTAAATAAATATCAACACTAACTTCTCCTCTTTCTCTTTCCTTCTAACCTTTGCAACCGCACAGCCGCTGACTTAACTTCTATCTAAGCTGAATTCTATATTCGTAATTTGACTCTATTTCCATTCATTCCAATACAACTATTCTTATGATTCTTTCCCTCTAACTCATTTATCCTAAGTATTATTACTTATAAAGACGTTATTTCTACTGTCTGAAAGCAGACAAAATTAGAAAGACGTGTAGTCCTAATAGTATTTCAATAATAACTCAAAACATGCATTTCCGATCTTATCCTCTACCTTGGGGAACTACTTCGTCTCTATTTTTAAAATTTCACCTTCGTTTCTTCCTGTAAGAAGATGATCATTAATCCTGTTCCAATGGAAGGTAGATCCCTCTTTACTTTCTAATTAATTATCGTCCTATATGGTTCACCTCTCTCATTCTAACGTTCTTTAATCTTTAATGTTAAGAATTGAAAACATCTTACTTTCTCTATCTTATCGCTAATCTTCAGTATGGCTTCAGTGAGGGACTCTTAATTGGCGTATTCTTTCTCTTTTCTGACTCTTGGTCCCTTTGCATTCCGATAAATCGTTTGCTATGGCTTTGGAAACAATGAAAGTTGTAGAGAAAGTCTGGCACAAAGATATGATATTCCAATGTAATATTTTCACTTTCTATTTCTGTGGGTTTTATAACTACCTTTCTAGAGTTTCTACAGTAGTTATTGTATACGGGCAAATATCTTTAAATATATCAGTAGCGTGTTCCTCATGGTTTTGTCTTCTCCCAATACATTTTCTGAATTTACAAATGACTTTTTCTTTCTATCATTCATTGCCGTCAGCATCATCGAAATTGTTGGCATAATAGTAAATACACTCTTATGCCGACGTCTCCGCCTTTCACTTGTTCTCTCATTTAGAAAGATGTATCACTTAAAAACAAATAAAAACAAATTTCTTGCATATCTAATTGGAACACAGAAGCATAGTTATTTTCAATGTTGCAAAAACTTACTTCCTTAATCGTTCTATTCGACATATTCTCCACATTACTAAGATATCTTCGAAAAACACAACCAAAAATTTTGTCTGATCCTCATATTCTTGTTGTTTTTTTTCCTCATGATTTTTCATGGAGTTATAACGTTGTTTTTCTTGCTTCCTTACTGAACAAGCTTCGAGAGGTTAGGTGTTCTAAGAAACCTTCAAATTATTTTACGTAGCTACAATTTCTTACCCTTTATAAAGTGTCGTTTACCCTTGGGTGAGGAATAATTCACGATAAATTCCATACCCCAACATACATGTTATTATTATATATATATATATATAATATATATATATATATATATATATATATATATATAATATATATATATATATATATATATATATATATATATATATATATATATATATATATATATATATATATATATATATATATATATATATATATATATATATATATATATATATATATATATATATATATATATATATATATATATATATATATATATATATATATATATATATATATATATATATATATATATATATATATATATATTATATATATATATATATATATATATATATATATATATATATATATATATATATATATATATATATATATATATATATATATATATATATATATATATATATATGGTTTCTCTTATATAGCTCCTCTTGAAATGGTTGAGTCTAGGTCTTTTCTGTTTATAAACTCTTCCACTCTCCCTAATACTCTTAAACCCACTGTTTCCTGTGAGATATTATCTCACTCTCGATGTCTGTACAACAGACATTTTTCTTTTCACCTCCCTTGATTAGTCGTATACCACCTTTGAGGAGAGATCTTGTGACTTAAGGATAGATTCGAAAGCTTTAGAGAGAATGGAGATCAAAGAAATGTGACGGTAGTGGGAGGGTTGAGAGGGGTTCCCTTCTTCGGCAAATGCTGAATGAGCACACGTTTACAGCAAGAAGGGAAGGTTGAAGTACAGAGACAAAGACAAAATAGTTTACCAAGGCAGGATGCAAGCTCGGAAACACAAGTTTTGAGAACCACAGGAAGAATACCATCTGAACCTTACGCCTTCTTAGCATTAAGCTCAGAGAGAGCAGAAATAACGTCTTTAGAAGAAAGTCTAATTTTTTGCGTAAATGAGTTGGAGGGGGTTGAAGGTGGAATAGCTCCGGAATCGTCTAAGGTTGAATTAGATGCAAAAGTTTGAGCGAAGAGTTCAGCTTTAGAAGAAAGCAAAACAGCTGTTGTGTAGTCGGAATATTCTAATGGAAGGAAAAGAGGATGAGGCAACGTAGAATTGACATTTTTTTGTAAAATTCCAACATGAAGAAGAGGAACCAGAAAGATTATTGCACTTTCTACGGAGAGAAGAATTTTTAGTATTACGGAGAATAGATTTTGCACGATCCCTTGATGAAATATTTGTTTGGAGTTTGAAGACGATGGTAATCCCTGAAGGCAGCATCTCTGCTGCTTACAACGCGAGAACAAGCAGAGTTAAACCAAGGTTTGCTCGGTTTAGTAAAAGGGAAAGAAAATGGAATGTACGACTAAATGGCAGAGAGAATCCCCTCTGTAATATGTTCTGCACACTCCAAGGGACCCCTCCCACGGAAGCAATAATCATTCCATGGGAAATTAAGGAAGTACGACAGCAAGTCCGACCAGTTTGCGGCACCAAAATGTTACAAATGTTTCCTTTCAATAAAAGGAAGCCTTTCCTGAGGAAGACTTGAAGAGATAGAAGAGGATCAAGAGATAAGAAGGTGATCGGAGGAACCCAGAGGAGGAAAGAGTTTAATAGTGTAAGGAGAATAGTCTTGAATGTTGGGTTCATCTCCAAGACGATCAGGGAAACGAGTAGGGAGCTGTACCAACTGCTCAAGGTCGTTTTGGATAGAGAAGCGGAGGGCACGTCCACCAGCTGTATAATGAGAATTAAAAGAAATCCATTAACGGTGGTGAACATTGAAATCACCTAGTATGATGATTCCAGAGAAAGGAGAAGAAGAGGGATAGTGCTCTATTTTGGAATTTAAATTAATGAAGAATTTAGGATAGTCCTTAGAATTAGGAGACAAATAAGCAGAACAAGTGAATTTAGTCGTAGAATGGCAAGAAAGTCTGAGACATAAGGTGGAAAATTCGGAAGACTCCAATTTAGAGACACGAGAACAAACGACATCGTTGCGCACATATGCACAACAACCACCTTTGGCTGAAAATTGAGGATAGAGACAGTACTAGTTTCGGTCAAGAATAAGAAGTGAGGTCTAGAAGAGGAGAGGTGATGTTCAACAAAGTGGAAATTGGAGTGCAGACCGCGAATGTTGCAGAAGTTAGACTGTGCATTAGGACAAGCCGGCTGCAAAGTCTTGGTGGCACCAACCCAATCACCGGAGGCTACCAATTCACAAGTAGTAACGAGGGAAGGAGTGGATGAGGGGCTATTTTTGGAAGCTATCCCCAAGACTTCTCCGAAGATACTGTTTTTGCAGCCATTATTAATTTGCTTTTTTTAAAAAAAGGGTGTGTGTGTGTCTGTATTAGTGTTTTATGTGTGTGAAGGAGAGCCTTCTACCTGTAGAAGAAGGTCGAGATGAACTCGAAAGGGAGCGAACCATTGGGAACCGGGATGAGATGGGGAGTACCCTTAACATCTCATATACCCAATGGAGGGTAACCTCATCGCTTCAGGAGGGCTAATTCCCATCCTCGAATAATATATATATAAAAAAAAAAAATCGTCTTCCCCCAGGAAGGACTTTCGTCCTGTCAGTGGAATCTAAGCTAAGCGCAAGGAGAAATCACTCACGTTTCCCGCTCCGGCCAGGCCTCGAACCCTGGACTTCTCGCGTGCTATAGCAAGTGCTCGATCGACTGAGCTACGGAGCCGCTTATCGATATATATATATATATATATATATATATATATATATATATATATATATATATATATATATATATATATATATATATATATATATATATATATATATATATATATATATATATATATATATATATATATATATATATATATATATATATATATATATATATATATATATATATATATATATATATATATATATATATATATATATATATATATATATATAAGTTTTACCTAATAATGTGAAAAATAGCAAAAGTATTATTAATGTAAGATATATGCCCATCTTTAGTTTGAATATCGCACTGAAAATAATGATTATCCACTTAAAATACGGTTTTGGTTTTTAATGTTGGATAATTAAATTCGTGCATCTGGTGCAATGTTCAATCTGTTACTACATTTATTTTTTATGCAAATATTTTTAGAAAAATCAGATTCGCATCCAGTTTTGATGAATCTGGATATCAGACAAATTTAGCGCACCAGAATATGCTACTGGATTTCATTCACACTTAACCTCTAAATGTCTGAACTAATTTTAATTATGTATATTTATAATTCCCTTCCCTAAACCATATTGGATAAGGAAGAATGATGAAGATATTTGCTAAATATTAAATACTATGTAGTCAATTTTAAGTCTAATTAATTAAAAGTCGAAAAATATGAATCAATTTCTTGTTCATTAAGGGCTTATAATAGGTAATTTCATGTTTTAAAGCTTTCTTTATTAAGGTATTTATAGGTTGATAAAAAAATTTATAGTCATTAATAGAATAAGTTCATTGAAGTCAGGTCATGACAATCTTTAATGCAATTAATTTTTTTATTAGTTAATTTTCGTTTAAGAATTCACATTTCAGAATTTTGCGTTTGCAATATTTAGTTAAAATTTTTAAATATAGACGATAATAATGATAATAATAATAATAATAATAATAATAATAATAATAATAATAATAATAATAATAATAATAATAATAATAATAATAATAATAATAATAATAATAATAATAATAATAAATAATTTATAGTAATAATAATAATAATAATATAATAATAAATAATAATAATAATAATAATAATAATAATAATAATAATAATAATAATAATAATAATAATAATAATAATAAATAATAATAATAATAAAAAAATTTTTTTTTTTTTTCAGATGGGAAGTGAGTTAAGTGACTTCGAGTTGAATATATTATCAGTAGTTTTCCCTGCCGCTCAATGGCTTGGAGCGTCCAATTCGTGCATCAATCCTATTTTATACGCCTTCCTGAACAAGAAATTCAGAACTGGCTTCTTGGCATTGATTAGAAGCAGATCGTGTTGTGAGACAATAAGAAGCGATGTCTATACGGATCCTATGATGAGATGTTCTTCTTATTATTCTTCGAAGAATCCAGTCCTGGGAGGAAATCCTTTCTCTTCTGCGCATAACAGAAAGACAGTAGTATATTCCATTCCAAGACATTCGGTCTTGTCCAACTCGCCTAGAAGATGTCAGAGTTTTGAAAATTGTGATTATTTGCAAACAAATGATTCATTTCATGTTGGTCTTAAAAGCTATCACTTTCGGCTCAACAGATCTGGATTAAATAATACTCGAAGAACATCGTCAATGAATGTGGCGACTATAAGGGAAGACAGCATTGCTTCGACGAAGAAAATGTTAAATGATAATTTTGCAATATAAAATGTTGCTAATCAACATTTCAAGAAATAATAAATGTGTGAAATACTTTCCTATTAATAATCAGATTTTTTTTTAGATTACTTTCTCTAGAAATGAATTTTTAATGTATCTAATTTATCTATTTAGAAGAGGTTTAATAAATATGTAATTGAACTCATTGGTTAATCAATGTCGAGAAAATACAGTAAAACTGAGATGCAATCTAAGATAAAAATAAATCTTTAGCACAACTTTACATGTTTCTATATAACCTTTACACCAAAAATTTTATGAAGTATTCAAGCAATTTTGTACATAAAATCCATTACTGAAACCTAATCATTTCAAGGTTCAATTTCTTTTCAAATTAAATGAGAAATTAAAACTGTCAATTTTTAATGATGGTTAAGCTACTGAGTTGTTCTAATTTCCGTTATGAAGGAACAATTTTATGTATTTTTGAATATCGGTTAAAATATATTTCTAGTTTTGAATGAAAATTAACACACATATGTACAGTCGTCAACAGAAGTTCGTTCCTATTAGGCTGGAAATAAATATTTATATAAAAAAGAAATCATTTCATAAAAGCTCTATTTTGAATAAAAAGAAAATAAAAACATTGAGCGGGGCTTAATTGAACTGTGATGGGCTGAACCTGAAATGATCCCCATTTTATATAAATATTTATTTCCAGCTTAATAGGAACGAATTTCTGTTGACGACTGTACATCATCTGAATAGTTAGAGCTTAACTTTAGGACGACTGTTAGAGAACTTTACAACAATCAGCAAATGAGGAAGAAGACAAAGAGCAGTCTAAAGCAGAATCCTAGAAAAGCGGTATTTGGCAGCACTTTTATCAAAGAATATGGAGAAAATGGACTTTGTTAGAAGCCTAAAGTCAGAGAGGTGAATAGGAGAACAATATTGTATGAAAACATGAATGATATTAACCACCTTTAAAGGAGGAACAATGAGAGTAAATAATGAAGAGTCTGCTGAACAATACAATAGCAAAATAATGCGCTCAGCAGCTAGAAAGAAATTGAAATGAATCAGTAAGTAAAAATAAGATTGTTTAGAAAAAACTAACTCCCCTTATGTGTGATACGTTATCTTTACAGAGGCTAACCAAGGAATAGAGGAAATAATTTTGGCTCTCTAATGTTTATTCACACTTAAATTCTCCCTCCAGATCAAATATTCCCATACTGTATATATATATATATATATATAAATATATATATATATATATATATTATAATATATATATATATATATATATATATATATATATATATATATATATATAATATTATATATATATCGTATGGATGGTTGAAGGACCAGAGTCCTATCAAATTCCACCAGAGTTGGAGAATAACGAAATCGCAATCGATTAAAGACGAAAGACGGCGTTTGAAAGTATGCAAGTCAAAGGAAGGTGGGAAAAAAGATAAAGTGAGCGTATTCCAGACTTTACTAATAGAGTACATGTAAAATTGATCATAGCAGTTAAATCTGGGGTCAGAAAGTTGGAAAGTGAAAGGACAAGACTGTATAGAAAGGCTTGTTGCACGACCCCTTCTCAATTGAGGAGGCATGCGGCGAGAGAGTTCAAAAGAGCAGTGTTCGTTGTAATTGAAATGTTACAGAAACAGTGCCGCAATAATTCGACGGGCAAACAAAGTGATTTTAAAAAGTTACTGAGAGCGAAAAAGTTTTTAAGTGAAATAGCCCTAGACTACAAATTTTTAAGGAGAGCAGATCGTATGGAACTACTCCAGATTTTTGAGGCGTACTCCAAATAAGGTCTAACAACACCCCAATTTAAAGCAAATAACTGGGGTGTTGTGAAGAAAATACGAAGGCGCCTCAGAACAACCAACCCCTTAGAAGCTTGTTTAGAGGTGACAATATTGTTATTCGGCAAAGAAGGACGAAGAGAAAAAGAAACACCGGAATGTCAATTAAGGACAGACGAAGACCGACATTATTTCCAATAATGGAAATTGAAATTAAAATATGTAGATTTGAAAATTAGAGTATTTGAATGAAATTAAATTAAGCAGAAATTGAAATTAATAAATAGTGATAGGGAATTAAATTTAGAAGTGTTAAACCTAAGTAGATTGTAATTAGTTTGATAAAAATAAATAAATAAATAAAAGAAAATAAAGAAAACTGAGCATATTTCTTGGTGATTGAGTGGTAGAAATTGATAAAAGTAACTATGGGAAACTAAATTAGTAATAATAATAATAATAATAATAATAATAATAATAATAATAGCATTAATAACAATAAAGATAAATAAAAAAATACCGAATAAAACAAATAATAATAATAATAATAATAATAATAATAATAATAATAATAATAATAATAATAATAATAAATAATAATAATAATAATAATAATAATAATAATAATAATAATAATAATAATAATAATAATAATAGTAATAATAATAATAATAGTAATATTAATAATAATAATATTAAGCCATAAATGGAAATTGAAGTAATATTGGTAGAGATCCCGAAAATATCTTAAAGGAAAAAAAAATACGTATATGATAATATGAATTCAAAACCGAGAGGAATAATATCAAGCAAAAGCTCGAGCACAACCTTTTTTTAAAATAAACTCCCCACGGGACCAAGACTTCCACTTGGGAAATAATGGTGATTAATAAAGAAAAAAACTACAAATATTGCCGGTTTACAAGACTAAAGGAGAAAGTTTTTAAGTGTTCCTGTAGAACTACATAGAGAACTAAAGAAAACGGAAAACAAAACTCTAACTGTCAAAATGAAAGCAAGGAATTAGTTCTAGGAAATCTATTCCGAGTTCCCGTGTCTTCTTATATATTACTAATAATAATTAAATGGTAATTAAATAACAGTTTTAACGTTCGACTCGCTACCAGAGGATAGGTTCTACGGCAGCTATATCCGATGCCGAACTGCCTTCCCAATAACCCAATTTTTTTGCCTCATGAGGGGCTGTTACATCACAAGAGAAGCATCTCTCTTATTGGATGATTTGAACGCATTTCTCATATGGCTTTATTATTTCAATCATACATTATTATTTTATCTTCCAAACCCTTAACATATTAATCTATTAACCTAGTAACTTCAAGGACTATAACAATGATAGAATTTAGATTAATAAGCAATTAATCAAATAAAAAGTAATTGAACAAAAAGTGAGAATTCCAATGCCAGTACACACACACACACACACAAACATATATATATATATATATATATATATATATATATATATATATATATATATATATATATATATATATATATATATATATATATATATATATATATATATATATATATATATATATATATATATATATATATATATATATATATATATATATATATATATATATATATATATATATATATATATATATATATATATATATATATATATATATATATATATATATATATATATATATATATATATATATATATATATATATATATATATATATATATATATATATATATATATATATATATATATATATATATATATATATATATTTTGGCGGGCAAAGGTCACAGACCTACTAATATCCATCAGAGTTGAGATAATGCCGGAATTCTTCTCATTAATAACCGACATGTCTTGATAAACGGCGTTTAAAAGTGTTCAAGTTATAGGAAGTTGGAAAAACCAATAAAGGAAGTGTGTTCCAGACATGACCAGTAAAGTACATATAGGATTGAGCATAGCGGATAAGTCAAGGGTCGGAGAGTTGGAAAGATAAAGGATGAGACTTAAAAGGGAGGTATGAGACATTAGAGTTTAGAAGATCAATGTCCGTTGTAATATAAATATTATAGAGAGAGTGACTCAACAATTTGACTGGCAGAAAGAGATTAGAGAAAATTATTGAGAGCAAGAGTGTTGATGAGATGAAAAGTCCTAGACTCCACCTTCTCTTGGAGATCTGTATCTGTGGAACCACCCCGGATGTGCGACGTATACTCCGAACAGGAGAGAGCAACACCCCAATAGAGATTAAGCAACTTGGGTGGCGTGAAGAAATTACGAAGGCAACTCAAAACACTCAACCTCTTAGAAGATTGTTATAAAGAGAAGTAATGTGACCTTTCCAAGAAAGATTACGACAAAAAAATACATAGAGAATATTAAGAACAGATGAAGATTTGAGTTGTGAGTTTTTGAAGAAGATATTATAGTTGTGAAGAAGGTGATGTCGAATAGAATGATAGAGGAATTCAGTTTTGGAAGTGTTTTCTCTTCTCCAATTTAAAATACGAGAAAGATCAAAGGTCAATTGCAACAAGGCAACACTTCTTGCATCAATTAACTGCTGTTGTTAAGAGCGTCTTTCAAAATGAAAGGAGAAGTGAGAGATGAATTCATCCGCATGGGAGTGGATAAGTAATGAAGTAATAGAGAGTAGGTCATTAGTGAAGAATAGGAAAAGTGTTGAAGATAGGACAAATCCCTGAAGAACACCACTATTTCCAGATTTAAATGAAGAACGGTGGCCGTCTACAACAGCTGGAATAGAAGAACCGGAAAGGAAATCAGAGATAAGGTCATTGAGAGAAGGATAGATGTCGAAAGTGGGAAGTTAAGAAATCAAAGCTTTGAGCCCGATTCTACATTGAAAGCTTTCGATATATCTAACGCCACACGAAAGATTCACCGAAACGAAGAGGAGCAGAGGGCCAAGATTAAAAATTAAGACTAAAAGAATTGTGATGCTTCCAAATCTTGTTTACGATGCATTCGGAAACTTTAGACAGAACTTAGGATAAAGAAATAGAACGATAATTAGAGGGTTGAGAGTGGTCCCTTTTTTTCGGAACAGGCTGAATGAACGCACATTTCCAGCAAGAAGGGAAGGTCGACGTGAATAGACAAAGACGAAATAGTTTACCAAGCTCAGAAGTGCAAGTTTTGAGATTCGCAGGAGGAATACAGTCAGGGCCATACGCTTTTTTTAAGTATTAAGCTCAGAGAAAGCAGAAATGACATCTTTAGAAGAAATTACAATATTTGGCATAAATTAGTTGGAGGCGGTTGAAGGAGGAGAAATAGCTCGCGAATCGTCTAAGGTAGATTTAGAAGCAAAAGTTTGAGCGAAAGTTCAGCTTTAGTAGAAGGTAAAACGGCAGTTATGCCATTAGAAGAAACTAGAGGAGGGAAAAGGGAAGAATAAAAGTTAGAGTTGACAATATATGCAAAATGCCAGAAAGGGCGAGAGGAAGAGGAAACAGAAAGATTATTGTATATACGATGGAGAAAAGAGCTTTTGGTGTCATGAAGAATAGATTTAACACGATTCTGTGTTGAAATATAAGTTGAATGAGTTTCTGGGTTTGAAGACAATGGTAATCCTTGAAGGCATCATCCCTGTGGCGGAAAGCACGAGAACAAGTAGAGTTAAACCAAGGTTTGTTGGGTTTAATAGAAGGGAAGGAATATGGAATGTACTCCTCCATACCAGTGATACTTCGGTTAAGCACTCAGAAAATTCCGAGGGGCCCTTCCCACTGCAAAAGTTATCATTCCATGGGAAATCAGAAAAATACATCCACAAGTCAGACCAGTTAGCAGTACCGAAGTGCCTGAAATGTCTCAGCACTGAAGGTGGGGGCCGTTTATGTGGAAGACTTAAAGAGACAGAGCAAAAAACGGATATAAGAAGGTGATCGGATGAACCCAGAGGAGGGAAAAGTTTAATAGTATAAGGAGAAGGATAAGAGGTTGAAAAAAGATCAAGTATGTTGAGTTCATCACCAAGACGGTCAGAGATTCGGGTAAGGAGTTGCACCATCTGCTCAAGGTAATTCTGGATAGAAAAGTCATAGGTGAGTTCACCAGCTGGATCATGAGAACTAGATGAAAGCCATTGGCGGTGGTGAACATTGAAATCAACTAAAATGATGATTTCGGAAAAAGGTGATGAAGAAAGAATGTACTCTATTTTGAAGTTTAAATAGTGGAAAACTTTTTTTAAAGTCAATAGAATTAGGAGATAAATAGACAATAGAGAATTCAGAAGACTCCAAATCAGAGAAACGAGAACAGACATCTTTGCCTACAAATGCGCAACAACTGCCATTGGCTGAAAATTGAGGATAGAGACTGTAGGAGGTAACAGAATAATGTTTGCTGTCAGCGCACCCAAATACATGAGTTTCGGTTAAGAACAAGAGATAAGGTTTAGAAGAAGAGAGGTGGTGCTCGACAAAAGAGAAATTAGAAAAAGTGTGAATGCTGCAGAAATTAATGAAAAAAGAAGACTGTGCACCTGGGCAAACCGGAAGCGAGTTCTTGGCTGAACCATTCCCACCATCGGAGGCTGCCCACTTCCAATTGACCAATTGATGATGTAATAAGGTGTGTACGATGATAGTTATTCCTAGGATGCCACCCGTCCAAGCATCTCTGAGGCTGTCATATGTTTGTGGGAACTGTGAAGTAATGGGCTATAGTTAATTGGAGCATAAACTTACCAATATAAGACGAGAGTACACTAGAGACCCACTACTATATATATATATATATATATATATATATATATATACTATATATATATATATATATATATATATATATATATATATATATATATATATATATATATATATATATATATATATATATATATATATATATATATATATATATATATAATTATATATATATATATATATATATATATATATATATATATATATATATATATATATATATATATATATATATTAAACATGTTTGAAAATCGACGAGAGAATCGGATCATGGAGAATTAAATGCAAGGACGACAGGACTAGCCACCCGGTCTTGTGATTACTCTGCTAATGGCTTGTAACAACTCAAGAAACAGCATTGGAAACCATAGCTCTGGGAAGCACAATCTTCTGAAGACCTCTGGGAGAAAGTGTTTAGAGGTAATTTGAAAACGATGCTGGTCCTACTGAAAGGGTGAAAACCCTACCAGAGAGCCTGGATAAGACTCATGGACCTTCATTGAGACTAACGAGCCGTAAAACATGGTTTTTTAGAGGGCTCTGGGAGAACTTCTAAAAGCAGATGGGGAAAGATGCTGGTTCCACTGACAGGGTGAAAACCCTTCCTGGAAGAGGATGTTTCGGGTGAGAACTCCTTCAACCCATTTTCAAGGCTTAGAATAGAATAAAGAAAATAAAATGATTAAAATAACAAACCATCAATAAAAATATTATAAAATTACTATACAATATAAGTAAATAAATGTATATAAAATTTAACATATAGAGAAAAGTTCTATCACAAGTCGGAATTTGACTTCAGAATTATAATATTAGCCGAATTCAAATTTTCATTTAATTTTACAAGCAAATTGATGGAGTTGCTATGGGTAGCCCATTAGGTTCTACATTTAGTAATATTTTTATATGCCATTTTGGATCTCTCTGGCTTTATAGTTACCCTATTGAATTTCAACCAGCTTTCTATAGGAGGTATAGTAATGATTCTTTCTTACGTTTAATTAAATGTAAAGAACATATTGAGATGTTTTTGCATTATTTTAACTCCTAACATCCTAATATCAAATTTCCGTCGTAAATGGAAGAAAATAATTCACTGGCGTTTCTTGACTTTAATATATATAAAGAAAATAACAAATTTCAAACCAGTATTTACAGGAAGCCAACATTTACCAGATTAATCACTAAATTTGATTCTTTCATCCCTCATATTCACAATGCTAATTTGGTGAAGACATCATTTGACAGAGTATGTAAGATTTCTTCATCTTATATTAATCTCTCAAATGAATTGGACTTCCTAAAATCACATGTTTAAAAAAATGGATTCTCCGTCTCTCTCATTGAAAATGCTTTTAGAAAATAACTCTCTTTAAAAAGTCAAGAACCTCTTCCGGCCATGTTAACAGTACCTAAAGAACTTTTATTCCTCAAGTTGTCACTTTTTGGAGAATGAATTAGCAAATTCAAGGAAACATTAATGGAATATTAAAAATTAATTACCCCATCTTATCTTAAACTCTTCTTTAATAAAAATACTGGTCTGCAACATTTTAGAGGTCTAAGGTTTATCAGCGGTTCTGAAATGATTTTTGGATGTGGAATCAAAAATCTACATCATTTTTCTCTATCAGGTCAAACTTTCGGGCTATTTAAATTTAGGGGATATAAGTATGAAAGGAATTTATTTAAAATTCAAAACATATTTATTATCAAATATTTACTTTATTCAAAAATGTACAGAATACATATAAAAATATGTTGAAAATCACAATCACTGTTTAAGTAGAAAAGAAGACAGAGGGGAACAGTTATTGCGGAATAAATGGTTTTCGCATGAATTTTCGTGTATTTTTAGCTTCTGGAATGTTTCTCTTGAGGCACCAGCAGTAGTCCGCAAGCATGCTGACATCAAATCTGCTTTGGTGCCTCTCTTCCATTACAAGAATTTTTTGATGGAACCGTCCTTCTTGTTCCTCTATAAATTCATCACAGTTTTCTTGAAAGTACTGCAAATGAGAATGGAGAAAATTCAACTTTATTCGACATGCGTGCACCAAGATCCTGAAAACTTTGTAAGAGTTCATTCTCAATATGTTCATACTCTGGACTTTGATGATTAACCAGAAAGTTCTTCACAATTGATTTGAATGAGAGTCAGGCATCTCTCTCACTTCTTTCCATATTTTTGTTGAATGTCGGATCTTTCATAAGTTCTCTGATTTGAGACCTATCAAAAATATCTGCTCCTAGTCTTGCCTTCTCTAAGCGTGGAAATTTTTTTCATAGGAAAGCAAACGCTGTACCTTCTACATTCTGTGCTTTGACTAAGATTTTCATAATTCCAATCTTTATATACAGCTGTGGAATTTGAACCTTCCGACTATTCCCTAAGTTGAGGGAACCTAGTTCTAAACACAACATTACTGGCCAATCTCATTATACATAGTTCTGTTTGTCTGCTCTGCTATCCCACAGACATAGGAAACATATTGTCGCATTTCTTCGTCATGACTGCGGTATCATGATAATCTAGTTCAAGGAGCTAATAAATTCTTTTCTCGATGTCATGACCGGAGAAACTGCGCTGATTCTTTGGACAAACTCAAAATTCGTGTTAAATTACTTAACTTCGCGTGGCTTAAGGGTTTACTATGATTTATCTCATTCATTGGTTGATATGCGTTGATATCATCGACAGGTTGACCTTTCATGTGTTCATCGGTATCAGACAATGAGTCTGTTACCAAATTTTGAGACGGAGATGGAATTGGGATTCCTGGTCCATGAATAACTGGTTTAATTGCAAAAGTTACATTCGGATACTTTAGGTGTTTCATATTTTTTCGGATTATGTCTGTAATTATGGAAATTACATAACCATTCCAAAGGTATACAGATGTACAAGTCGATAGAATACCATATACATTTGCTCAAAATACAATTATATATATGATATATATATACATATCTATATTATATATATAATATATATATATATATATATATATATATATATATACTCTACACCATATCCCGCATAATGCAGGGTGGTGTCGATTGCAGAAACTCTTCATATTAATGCAACCGTACGTGGGGAAAGAGAGACAGAGAGACAGAGAGAGGAAAAACTGGCTAAAAAGAGCTCTCAGCCTCTAGAACCATACGAAGAATTATTCTTCAATTTGTCTTAACTGCGTCGAACCATACTTTATCGACCAGAAGTTATCTAGAAGTTTTAGTAATTTCCAATACTAAACCTTTACTGTTGAAAGTTATTTAAAATAACATATTATTTTATTTTATTTATATTTAAATTATTTAAAAGAAGTGGCTCGAAAATTTTGTTGCTCCTTGGAATTTGTTGAAATATTAATTTTGTTTAACTTATATTATTGATTTAATTTCAAATATTAAATTCAATAAATTTTTAAAATATTTTCTTCGAATCCTAAAATTTTTTCATTTACTTTCAAATAACAATCTGAATTCACTTCGTGCATTCAATCTCTTGTCTCCTTTCTTCAGACGAAAAGCTTTGAACATTTCTTCAGAAGACATTTACATTTATTTCCAATCCTTCCTCTGGCTCTTCTCTTTTCTTCTTTCTCAGCTGTTTCTAACGCGTCCGAACCAAACAGCAGTCATTTTATTTTATATTATTTTATATAATATATATATATATATATTATATATATATATATATATATAATATATATATATATATATATATATATATATATATATATATATATATATATATATATATATATATATATATATATATATATATATATATATATATATATATATATATATATATATATATATATATATATATATATATATATATATATATATATATATATATATATATATATATATATATATATATATATATATATATATATATATATATATATATATATATATATATATATATATATATATATATATATATATATATATTATATATATATATATATATATATATATTATATATTATATATATATATATATATATATATATATATATATATATATATATATATATATATATATATATATATATATATATATATATATATATATATATATATATATATATATTTAATTTTCTTTTAATATTTTTTAAAGTAAATTTTGAGTCTATTCTTAATTTTCTAAAGTTATTAATGAGTTACAGGGATGAAAGCATATTAAAATCACATTTTTTATTTGTGGAATGAGTTATTTGAAAGTTTTAATTGGTTATTAATGAAGGCAAATACTCGGAACCTTATCATGCAGGTTTTGTAATTAATATTACTTCTCTTCCTTCGCTTCTCTCACTTTCTTTGAACTCTTCATTTTCAAAACCATCTTTGAGTAAAATGTCTTCAATCCTTGGAAGTCTCACTTAAATCTTAGCAAATAAATATGCGTTTCAAATCATTTTATGTAAAGTCGTCAACAGAAGTTCGTTCCTATTAAAAGACAAGCGAGGGAACTCAGTATAGAGTACATTTCTTATTAAGCGTTTAAATGACCGCCTGATCATTTATTAAGGGAGCAGGTAATCACTGGATATAAAGCTTTCAATGTTACGGAGAGAGTGTTTTTTTAAAAGATCTAATCCCTTCATCTATCATTATTTTGAGAAAGAAGAAAATCGATCGACCCATTTTTTTTTATTGGGGGGATCCTACAGTCCTTGTATTTTTCCGACTTTTTTCACGAAATATTTCGTAAAATATTTAATTTTCAATATTTTCTTTTGCTTTTTCTTTTAAACGTTTGAGAACATTTGTAGCTCTCCGAAAAGGTATCAACCAATGACGTACGCCTTGGCGTTACCATATTATTCTATGTTGAAGCAAGATAAAATTATAATTTTTTTTTTTTGGTCAAATTTTGAATATATTTATGATTACCCTAATAGAACCGCATTAATCTGGTCTATAAAACTACGTAGATATCTTCCTCCAACTATCTCTAGTTCATTTAAAAAAAGTTTGAAAGAAATCGATCGAGAAGTTTTTTTTTAGCAAACATTTTACTCGGACGAATAAAAAAAAAAAAAAAAAAAGGAGAAAACCACGCCCACAAAAGAGATCAAATTACAATGGATTTTTCCACAAGTTTTAGTGGTCATATCTCGAAAACTATTTGGAATTAGGAAAAACTAATTACAGATTTGGAATCAGCTTATTATTCTCTATAAATCTGTAAGAAAAAACAAAGATTTAAAATTAAAATTTCATTTTTTTTATAATTGCCAGATGTCGCTAATTTAAAGTCCAAATGACCTTGAACTGGCAAAGCTTTTTAAGGGAGACTATAACGAATTTTAAAAATCTAATTGCATATTTAGAATCAGAAGAGAATGTACTATAAAACCCCTGAAAAAAAGAAAAAAAAATTTAATTTTTTTTTTTCACTCTGAAGGGTGGGTCATTGAGTTCACGGTCTCCTTAAGCCCCTCTCAATGTTTTTATTTTCTTTTTATTCAAAATAGAGCTTTTATGAAATGATTTCCATTTTATATAAATATTTATTTCCAGCCTAATAGGAACGAACTTCTGTTGATGACTGTAGTTTAATGAACAAGTCCAATTAACAGAAAAAGTCTCTTGGCAACGCATGATCGAGAAAATTTAGGAGCCCTGAAAATTTTCTTTGGGATAATACGAAATGAAGATCTTTGTTTTATTATCTTGTAAAACATTTTGATGAATACTGAATATGAAAGTGTTTTCGTTTTGTCAGGTTCGCCTCCATAATTTTAGAATGGTCATTTAGACTTTTTTTTAAGTTAAACAAAAAAAAGGTCCAAAAAATAGTAAATATTTATATAATTGCTTTGAGATTGACTTAATTTGTCTGTTAAATTAAATTATTTTAGATAAATTTTTAGGCAAATGTATAATTATGTTTGTGAAATAATAGCATTTTCTGTTTCCTTTTGTAATTTATAATAACATT
>SEYY01001332.1:7500-22500 GCA_009176605.1 Armadillidium nasatum | reverse complement strand
CAGATTTAAAATGAGTAGAAGAATGGAGAGTTGAGTCTACGGCATAAGAATGAACAAAGTTAGAAGTACAGCTGAGGAGGTCGTTGAAAAAATAAGAATAAAGTAGGAGATAATAAAAAACCTGAGGAACACTACAATTAATAGTAAAAAAAAAAAGTCGATCCATCAACAAGTGCTTGTATGGAGCGATTTGAGAGGAAACTAGACATGAGTAAGCAAAGAGAAGGAAGAAACTCAAAGGAAGGGAGCTTAGAGAGTAGCGACGCATGCCATACCCGGTCAAAAGCTTTGAATATGTAAAGCGTCACCACACAGGACTCCCCGTAGTTCCTAAGGGCAGAAGACCATAGTTCAGTGAGATAAGAAATTATGGCATCAATAGACCTCGAGCGTCAAAAGCCATACTGGTGATCTGAAAGAAGGGACTGAGATTCCAAATGATCAAGGAAATGAGAGTTGAGGAGAGTTTCAAAGATTTTAGATAGAATACAAGTGAGAGGTATATGACTGTAGTTAGAAGGTTCAGATGGGGTACTTTTTCGGAATGGGTTGAACATATGTGCGCTTCCAGCATTGAGGATAAGTATTCATATTAAGGCATAGAGAGTAGATTTGAACGTAGAAAGATGCTAGTTGGAAAGCACACTCCCACTAGCAGGAATGCTATCTAGGCCAATTGCCTTCCTTGTCTTCATAGATTTTAGGACCCCCATGCATCCGATCATATGAAATTACGGATAAAGTCATGAGACATCTGAGAGAAGAAGAAGTAGGAAGAGAGATGCCGTGGCACGAGAGCAATGGATTTTGAGGAAAGAAAGATTTAATTGAAGAGAGAATGAACCTGCTTATCTCATCAAATATCACGGCGTTCATTCTTTCGGAGACACCAAAGCATCATCAGTGTCAAAGTAGGATTCACTCTAAGAATAGTTGGAAAAAAGCGACGCATTTCCCCCCAATTGCTCAGATAAAAGTACAAGAAAGTATGTTTAGGGCAGGGTGGAGCTGCTGGAGAGGAAGTGTTATACTTAAGAGCTATAGAATTGTGGTAAGAGTTAACGATAGGAGGGAAAATGGTGCAATTATAACGAGTAGTGGTGAAGCACAAATCAAGTGTGCTTAAGAATTGGTTAGGACTATATGTGATGTGTGTATGTTCCCTGATCAATTGATCCACATCGTTGAGAATACTAAATGATTTCGCCTCCTCCCCATCTGTATCAGTATGAGAAGAGCCCAACTATTCAATGTGATGTACGTTGAAATCCTCTAAGTAGAGAACCTCAATATTTGGATGGGAATATGTAACAGTTTCATGAGAGCTAGTTAGATATTCAAAAAGATTCGGAAAATCTGTTCCATTAAGGGAACAGCAGCAAAAACACAAGATAATTGCAGTAGTAGGAAGAAAGATTTTTAAGCCATAAAACATCGAAATTAGTAGATTCAAGATTTTCGAGACATGTTACTGGAGTGCTAATGTTTATGTTAGCAAAAAATCCACCAATAAGGCGAAAATTATAAAATAAATTATAGTTTGAGAAATTTAGAAAACTACAGAAGGAATCCCTTCACAACTTGGCCTCAGACAGAAGTAAAATGTTTGGATTATATATATATATATATATATATATATATATATATATATATATATATATATATATATATATATATATATATATATATATATATATATATATATATATATATATATATATATTATTATTATATTTTTTTTTTTTTTTTTTTTTTTTAATATATTATATATATAAGTAACCCTAAAATGTGAGAGAGAGAAATCGGCCTAAATTGTGCTCAGAACCGACTTAAAACATTAAAAAGTAAAACAATAAAACGTCAATACCAAAAAGTAAAATTGCTAAATGGCTAAAGATTAAAAATAGGCAAGCTTTCGATCCTAAAACATCTGAGGATCCTTATCAAGCAACTGGAAGAAACGATTCTCCCACATACATGGATATCTATACATTCATTTACACACATTTCTTTAACATTTATTATGTTTCTCTTATTTTTTTCTTTAAATATATCTTTAAGTTCTTAACCTCTATATACAGCAAACCTTTTCCAGTTTTACTAACCGTACCTTTTTTTCATTTTAAGATCCCCATACCTTCCTTTTTATGCATCCCAACTTTTTCATTTTTAAGACCCTAAATCATTTACTGTTTCTCAATCACTCTCCTTCTTAGTTTTAAGTTTTATCATTCACTTTTCTTTCATTTATAACCTACAATTATGTATCATATTGCATTATAGACACTGGCTAACTTATTCGAAACTATTTTTCATTAATGTTATGTTATTCTATGACATCATATCCGTAGCATCTACTTTATTAATAAGGGGATGGTCCAATCTTAAAAAATAAGTTTTTTATTTTTTGACCGACTGAGCTGAAATTTGCAGTATATGTAGCTTTTTTCCGGTGAAAAAACTCCATTTCTAGCGTTTACTGAGTCTATAACGGTTTGAAAGTTGCTTGGGGTCAAAATTAAAAAAAAATTGAATAGCGGGGTCAAAAAATTGGTCCACATGAGGTAAAAATACCCCTGAACAATCTTAGTCCCAATTTCCTGCATTAGTGAGAACAAATTTTTGATATCACATCTAGAATAAAAGGTATAATCACTTTTATTTTTTCTTGAATTTTTTTTTTCAAAAATCCATACCCTTTTGGAGGAAAAAATTATTTAAAAAAAAACCCTACCTACAATTTTTTTTATTTTTTGATATTTCTTAGAGGGGAGATAGATCTACAAATTTATTTAGTACACTATTAATTAAATGCTATTTATTTGAAAAAAGATATAGCCTCTCAAACTTTTGAAATTGTTTTAAAATTTGTCAAAAATGGACCTTTTTTGAGGGGCCATATCTCGGAACAAACAAATTAGAGATTTCTCGGGCAGCACCTCTATACAAATATCAAAACTTATGTATGTAGTAATTACAGTTTTTTTAAATTTACTTTTTCTCCAAAAAGGCAGAAGATTTTTTTTAAAAATATTTTTATTCGATAGTTGGTCAGTCTTGGCTAAAAACATTTTTTGTATTGCCCTAGGAGCAAAAGGCTACTAACTGTTTTTTGTAGACAATGGATTTATAAACATATCCTCCAAATTTCAGACCAAAAATGTTTTTTATGTGGCCTCACCGTAGATTTGAATATACTTTAAATTTCCGAAATAACTTCTAAACCTTAAATCACGCGTAAAAACGTTAGGAGTGAAGTATTTTCGTCGGGAAAAAGCTATCTATATTGAAAATTTCAGAAGAATTGGATGAAAATAAATTTTTTTTTGAACATTGGACCCTCCCCTTATTAAATAAAATTACAATATACATAAAATTTTGAGAGCATTAAATAGGTATGTTTTAAGCATGTGACGTCAATTTATGAGGTTATTATAAAAACTCCTAATTATTCATTTAAACTCAACGACATAAAATAAAAAGCACCTAAATTCAATGGCTTTAAACTTAAAAACATCTAAATTCAATGGCTCAAATCCTAAAAACACTTAAATTCAATAATATAAAACAGAAAACACTCAACTTCCATGACTTGATACACAAAAACACTTAAATTCAACAAGATAAATCACCAAAAGCACTTAATTTTGATGACTAAATACACAAAAACACAAACTCAACAACATAAAAAAGCACATAAATTCAATGACTTAAAGCAAAAAACATCTAAACTCGATGGCTTAAAACCTAAAAATACCCAATTAAATGACCTTAAACACTTAAATTCATTAATATAAGGGAAGGATCCATTGTTAAAAAAAAATTTCATCCAATTCTCCTGTAAATTCCAGTATATATAGCTTTTTTCCCGAGGAAAAAACTCCATTCCTAACGTTTTTGCGAGGGACTTAAAGTTTAGAAGTAATTTCGGAAATTTAAGGTAAGTTTAAATATATGGTGAGGACGCCTAAAAAATTTTTTTGGTCTGAAATTTGGTGTGTATATTTCAAAATCTATTGGCTATAAAAACTTCTTACAGAGTTTTGTTGTGTGCATAACAGAAAACAGGTTATATGCCCTTACTTGACCAGTGTCGAAAAATTTTTTTTTAAAAAAAAAAAAAAAAAACACCAAAAAAAAAAAAAAAAAATTTAAAAAAAACAAAATTTTTTTTTTTTTTTTTTTTTTTTTTTAAACTTTATTAGAGGAGGGATAGATCTAAAACTTTTATTTAAAACACTTTTAAAAGATATTTGTCTGATTCAAGATACAGGTTATCGAAAATGGCCGAATTTTCGACGAAATTTCAAATTTTCCAAATTTTGAGAGGCTGTATCTCGAATCAAGCAATTAGTTTTTAAAAGTGTCTTAAATAAACGTTTTAGATCTATCCATTTTCTAAACAGTATCCAATTTTCAAAAACATTCAACACAGGGATTTTTTTAAAAAAAAAAAAAAAAAAAAAAAAGGGTATAATTTTTTTTTCAAAAAAAAATTTAAACTTCTATAATCAAACACTATCCGTAATATTCCCAAATGTTCTCTGTTAATATTGTAGAAATTGGGGCTAAGAATGTACAGGGAGTTTTTGGATCATTCTGACCACTATTTTACCACTTCTATTTAATCTCTTTTTGAATTTTGACCCCCTATAACTGCTAAACCGTTAGAAACTCAGAAAAACGTCAGAAATCGATAGTTTTCAGCAAAAAAAAATGCATATACATTGTAAATTTCAGCTCAATCGGTCAAATAATAAAAAAAAGTTTTGAGAATGGATCCTTCAAATAAGACTAAAAACACCTTTATTCAAAGGGTTAAAATACTTAACATCAAACAGAGTTATACACACACATACCTATATATATGTGCACAAAGAAAAGCACAAACAATATTATCACTAATTATTTCTTATATTCCCTCAACTTTTCTTCGTTCTTAAGTTCATAAGCTTTCTCCATTTTAATTTTCGAAGTCTTCTACCACTTCACAATTCTAATCTCTCGAACAATAACCACTCTTTCCTACATGTACATCCCAAATTTCTTATTTTCAATACCTATACCTTAGCATACTATGTTTCCTGCATTTATGTTCAATGGGTACTTCATCTTCTACTTTGCATTTTGCATAGCCAAACTTTAAATGTCAATCACAGAAAATTACTTAGAAAACATTACTTAGAATAATTTATTTAGGAAATTCAACTTAGGAAAAACTTACTTAGGAAAGGCAACTTAGGAAAAACTAACTTAGAAAAATTACTTAGGAAAAATCAATTTAGGAAAACATACTTAGAAGACTACTTACTTAGGAAAACTTACTTAGGAAAATTACTTAGGAAAACTAACTTAAAATAATTTACATAGGAAAATTCCTTACATTAATTTACTTATGAAATTCAGCTTAGGAAAACTTACTTAGAAAAATTACTTTGTAAAATTCAATTTGGGAAAAACTTACTTAGAAAAAATAACTTAACACAACATACTTTTTAAACATTACTAAGAAAAACTTAAGAGAAACTTACAATACTTCACTTAGGAAAGTCAACTTAAAAAATTTACTTAGGAAAAATTTCTTAGAATAATTTATTTAGGAAATTCAATTTAGGAAAAGCTTACTTAGGAAAACCAACTCAGGAAACTTGCTTAGAAAAAGTTACTAAGGAAAATTCAATGTAGGAAAAATATACTTAGAAAATTACATAGGGAAACTTACTTAGAAAAATTACTTAGGAAAACCTTAAAATAATTTACTTAGGAAAATCAACTTAGAATAATCCATTTAGGAAAATCAACTTAGAAAATTTACTTAGGAAAAATTGCTTAGAATAATATACTTAGGAAATTCAACTTGGAAAAAACTTACTTAGGAAAATCAATTTAGGAAAACTTACATAGAAAAATTAATTAGGAAAAATCAAATTTAGGAAAAACTTACCTAGAATAATTACTTAGAAAAAGTTACTTAGAATAATGTACTTAGGAAATCCAATTTAGAAAAAACTTTCTTAGGAAAATTACTCATGAAAATTAACTTAGGAAAAACTTACTTAGAATAATTTGCTAAGGAAAATTAACTTAAAATCTAAGAAAAAGCGTAGAAAAATCATTTAGGAAAAAATCAATTTTGGAAAATCTTAATTAGAAAAATCTCCTTTAAGAAAACTTATTTAGAGAAATTACTTAGGAAAGAACAACCTAGAATAATTTACTTAGGAAAATCAACTTCGGATAATTTACTTTGGAAAAATTACTTAGATTAATTTACTAATGAAAATCAACCTAGGAAAAACTTACTTAGAAAAATTACTTAGGAAAAACTTTGAAAAAATCACTTAAGAAAATCAACTTAGGAAAAAATAACATAAAAAATGACTTAGCAAAACTTAGGAAAAATTACATAGGAATATTACTTAAGAAATTTAACTTGGGAAAAACCTTAGAAAAATTACTTAGGAAATTCAACTCTGGAAAAACTTAACTTAGAAAACTACTTACTTCGAAAAATTAATAACGGAAACTTACTTATGAAAATTTAGAATAATTTATTTAGGAAAATCAACAGAAAATTTACTAGAAAACTTTCTTAGAAAATTTCTTTGAAAAACTTAGAAAAAATTATTCAGAAAACAATTTAAGAGAAACTTACTTATTTAGAGGAAACTTACTTAGGGAAAATTTACTTAGGAAAATCAACTTAGAATAATTCATTTTGGAAAATCAACTTAGAATAATTCATTTTGTAAAATCAACTTACTTATGAAAATATACTTATGAAAAATTACTTAGAATAATTTACTTAGAAAATTCAACTTTGGAAAAATCTGCTTAGGAAAATCAACTTAAGAAAACTTACTTAGAAAAAATCAATTTAAGAAAAACTAATCCAGAAAAATTACTAAGGAAAACTTAATTAGGAAAATTACTTAGGAATAAATTAAAAAAAAAATCCCCGGAAAATAAATTTAGGAAAAACTTGCGTAGAATTATTTACTTACGAAAATCAACTTTGAAAATTTACTTAGAAAAAATTACTTAGAATAATTTACTTAGGAAAATCAACTCAGGAAAACTTACTTAGGAAAAACTTACTAAGGAAATTAAAATTTAGGAAAACTTACTTATGAAAATTACTTAAGAAAATTTCTTAGGAAAAACTTTGGAATAATTCACTTAGGAAAATCAACTTGGAAAATTTACTTTGGAAAAATTACTTAGAATAATTTACTTAGGAAATTCAACTTATGATAAACTTACATATAAATTTCAACTTAGGAAAAACTTACTTAGAAAAAAAACTTAGGAGAAATCAATTAGGAAAAACTTACGCAGGAAAACTTACTTAGAAAATTACCTAGGAAAACTTACTTAGGAAAATTACTTATGAAAAACTTAGAAAAATTACTCAGGAAAATCAACTTAGGAAAAACTTACCTAAAATAATTTAGGAAAACCAAATTAGAAAATTACTTAAGAAAAAAAAAACTTACTCAGGAAAATCAATTTAGAATAATTTACTTAGGAAAATTTAGGAAAAACTTACTTAGAAATTCAACTTAGGAAAAACTTACTCAATAATATCAACTTAGAAATTTCCTTATTAAAATTTACATAGGAAAGCTACTTAGGAAAATTAATTAGGAAAATCAACTTAGAAAATTTACTTAGGAAAAATACTTAGAAAAAAAACTCACGTACCATAATTTAATTAAGAAACTCAACTTAGAAAAATTACTTAGAAAAATTTCTTAGAAAAATTAGTTAGAAGAATTACGTAGAAAAATTAGTTAGAATAATTACTTAGAAATTTGCCTGGAAAAGACTACTTGGAAAATTACTCGAGAAAAAATCTACTTTGAAAAACAGAAAATTTTCAAGAATCCGACCGTGCGATCAAGACTGACGGTCGCACTCTCAGTCACTCCTACCCCACAATTGAAGAGTTCTGATCCTTCAGTCAGATCTTACGGTCGGATTTTTGAAATTTTCTGTTTTTCTAAGTAGATTTTTTTCCCTAAAGAAATTTCTGGGTAGTATTTTCCATGAATTTTTCTAAATAAATCTTCTGACTAATTTTTCTAAGTAATCCTTTTAACTAATTTTTCTAAGAAAATTTTCCAAGTAAGTTGATTTTCCTAAGTAAATTATGATAGGTGAAGATTTTTTTCTAAGTAGTTTACATAAGCAATTTTATAAGTTGATTTTCCTAATTAATTTTCATAAGTAGCTTTCCTAAGTAAATTTTCTAAGTTGATTTTTATGAGAAAGTTTTTCCTAAGTTTTCCTAAGTTGAATTTCCAATGTAATTTTTTCCAAAGTAAGTTTTTCCAAAGTTGAATTTCCTAAGTAAATAAGAGTTTATTTTCTTGAGAAAGTTTCTATTGTTAATTTTCCAGAGTAATTTTTCTATGTTTTCAGAAGCAATTTTCTTAAGTAAGTTTTCCTTAGTAAATTTTCCAAGTTGATTTTACTAAGTAAATTATAATAGGTTTTCCCTAAAATGGTTTATCATATATATATATATATATATATATATATATATATATATATATATATATATATATATATATATATATATATATATATATATATATATATATATATATATATATATATATATACTTACGTGGAACAGCTTTATGGACGTATGAGAGAATGGCAAGCAACGAACAAAACTTTGTCTGTGTCGTAAATACTTTTTACATTTGACTCAAACTTTGAAGAAGTAGTTAATTTAAGTTCATGGCGAAGGAAAAATAATTCACTTTTATTTTCAATCTTCTGAAAAGTCTGATGGTTTATGTACATATATTTCCATTTTAAACCAAAAGAAGCTGCACTGTCAGAACCTTTCACCCTAAATTAGAATAGAATACATTACAATACACTCACTCTCTGTAGTATATATAATATATTATATATATATATATATATATATATATATATATATATATATATATATATATATATATATATATATATATATATATATATATATATATATACAAATATGAACACTATAACCGTATTTTTGTTTTATATAATTAAAACCCCAGGAAATTAAAACACAAATTTAAAAAAGAGAGAGATTTTCGAAGGAGCAACCGTCCTTCCTCTTTCAGGCTCAAAGTTTAATACTGACAAAACTAAAATGGCATAAAGATTATTCAAATAGTTAGTTGGTTAATTAATTGAAGTTATTAAGATTTTTATCAAAGATTGAAAATTTTGAAAAATTCTTAACGATATAATTAGTAAAATCATCAATTAAAAAATTATTATTGCCATGAACATTAAAATTATTAACTTTTTTAATAAAAAAGGATTCAACAAATTGTCTTTAATTAACACTGTTCTCGTTCACCATCAATTTCATGTCCTCCATTCTAATTCTTTGATTTTTCAAGACACGATGTTTATGTAAGGCAGAGTTCTCATCTCCAGTACGAAGAGCATAATTGTGCTGGTATTTTCTTCTTAAGAAATCTGACTTTTCTCCAATGTAAACACTCTCACAGCCCTTACAAGTGATACGATAAGTTATTTTCGTCTTTTGGTTTAAAAAATTTTTGTTTATGGAAGAATTTCTTTACATTCTTTGGAACACTTGAAACAATTAAAAATTCTTCTGGCATAAACTTCTTTAAATTCTCAGTATCAATAGGAACACTTAAAATAAATTTATTTTTATGCCAAATTTTTTATGACGATTAACAACTACATCATCTCTAACATTATCACCAATTACATTTTCATTATTGTCTATATTTTCAACATCCGGGACATTAAGAACGACAACATTCCTATCAATGGTAGAAGCTAACTCACGTATTTGAAAGTTTAATTCCCGTAGTTTTCTTTTGGTGGATAATAATGCCTTGTTTATAAATTGAGATGGATATCCTAAATCTTTAAAAACTGGTTTAATGTGAGTAATTTCCTCATTTACAAATGCAGGACTGCAGAGTCTATATGCTCTCAAAAAGAAAATTTTTATTATACCTAATTTAACATGTCTTTCATGGCAGGAAAACCAATGTACGTAACTGTCAATATGTGTGTCCTTCCTATAGATCCTAAAAACAAAGTTCTCAGAACCATTCTCAATGGAAACTCTCCTGGTCAACAAGACATCCAAGAATGGAAGATAATTGTTCTGTTCAAGTTCAAGAGTAAATTTTATTTGTGGGACGCAATTATTTAACTCCGTCAGAATTAAAAATGGATCAATATGAACAGGAAGTATGACTTAAACATCATCAACGTATCTAAGTTAAAGGTGATCAAAACTTAAAATATTTGGGAGAAACTTTTTCTCAAAAATCTCCAATAAAAATATTTGATAAAACAGGAAAAAGTGGAGAACCCATACTTAAACCAAGCAACTCTCACCTCGAGCTCCGAAAGCCATACTGATGATCAGAAAGAAGAGAGTGAGATTCCAGATGATCTAAGAAATGAGAGTTGAGAAGGTTTCAAAGATCTTAGACAGAATACAAGTGAGATCTATAGGGCGATAGTTAGAAGGATCATAGCGGCTACATTTTTTCGGAATAGGTTGGACTAATGCGCTCTTCCAACACTGAGGAAAAGTATTAGTATTGAGGCACAGAGAGAAAAGTTGAACGAGGGATGGAGCTAAGCTCAGACGCACACTCCCTTAAAACTCTGGGAGGAATGCCATCCGGGCCGCTTGCCTTCCTAACGTTCATAGATTTCAGAAGCCCATGCACCTGATCAAATGTAATCACAGGTAAAGGCATGGGACATCTTAGAGGAGAAGGAGTAGGAGGATGGTTGCCGGAGTCGTCCTGGGTTGAATTAGAAGAAAACAGGAGGCCGAAGAGATTAGCCTTTTAAGTCGGAGTGCTAGCAACAGAACTATCAATCAGAGCGGAAAAGAGGAGGAAAAGAGGATTTACAGAAGTTGTTAGAGATGTTTTTGGCAAGAGGCCAGAAAGAATTATCAGTAGGAGAATTTAGGTGCTCAGCACACCTTCTTTTAGTGAAAGTCTGCTTTGCTCGTCGAAGAATATCCCTGCAATGATTCCGAGCAGAATGAAAATTAGTCAAGAGTGATAGGAGAAGGAGAATTTTTCCACCTTCGGTTAGCGATGTATCTAGCCTAAATGGCACGAGAGCAAGCGCGATCGAACCATGGATTTTGAGGAGAGAAAGATTTAGACGAAGAAGGGATGAAAATGTTCATCCTATCAACGATTACAGCCCCCACCTTATCGGGAGAAACCGAGGCGTCTTCAGAGACAAAGTAGTCCATCCAAGAATAGTTAGCATAGAAGCAACGCAAAGCCCCCAGTCAGCCCGATCAAATTGCCAGAAGATACGCTTAGGGCAGGATGGAGCAGTTGGAGAGCAAGCTTGAAGATTAAGAGTAATTAGGTTGTGGTCAGATTTACAAAAGGTGCGAAGACAGCGTATTTATAAAGAGCAGGACTAGTAGTGAAACATTAGTCAAGAGTGTTGAAGAGTTTGTAAGGACGATCCGGAATGTGTGCTTGTTCCTTAATCAGTTGCTTCAAATCGTTGAGAATGCTGAATGATTTGGCCTCCTCCCCCCTGGATCAGTATGAGAGGAACCCAACCATTCAGTGTTGTGTACATTGAAATCTCCTAATTAAAGGACCTCAGTATTTGGTGTGAAGATGTAACAGTCTCGTGAGTAGTAGTTAGGTATTCAAAAAAGGTGGAAAAATCTGTTCTATTGGGAAAACAGTAGCAGAAACACAAGAGTATCGTAGTGGTAGGAAGAAAGATTTTAAGCTACAGAACATCGAAGTTAGAAGATTCATGATTCACAAGACGTGTTACCGGAGTGTTGGTGTTTACGTAGGCACAAACTCCACCCTTAGAACGGAAATTATGAAATAAGTTATAGTTGAATATATTAAAAAAGTTTAAAGAGGAATTCTTAGATATCTGGGGCTCAGAAAAAGCAGAAGATTTAGATGAGAGTGAGAAAGGTGTTATTCCACAGAGGCCAAATTGGAAAGTAAGCCACGAACGTTGGTAAAGTCTGTAGCCTGCGCACACCTACCATTCTACACACACAGTCACAATTATATCAGACAAACAGACAAACAAACATGAAAATAGACAAAAATCCGGCAAGCAAACAGACAAACAAACATTCAAACAAACACAAACAAAAAAAAGAGTAAACCTGAAATAATATTTGAATTTAAAACCCAAATTTAAAAACGGTAAAATAATTTTAAAATCGAAAGTTTAAACTTAAAACAGTCTTAAGCAATTTCAAGTTAAAAACTCAAATTATATTAAATTGAAGCAATTTTTGTTCGCAGAAATGAAACTTCCCAATAATAAAATCATACATTAAATGAAAATTAAAAAGTTAAAACTTGAATTTATCTTTACAAGTGCCGATCAACCTGGTAGTAAATATCTAGTAACTTAAATTAATTCAAAGCAATGATTGATAAGATGTAGAAAGAAGAAAAACACATAGACATTTTCACCTAATTAACACAAACACATAAGGAAAAAAGTAAATAAATAAATAATAAAGTTAAAAACCCACTATGAGAGAGCACAATCACATCAGCATTCGACAAAATCTAAACACAGACTCAATGTTTTAAACTCAAACTTTTATATTTATTACATAATAAACAATTATTTTCATATGATTTTATGCAAGCGAAAAAATCAATACTTAATATCACACCATATAATTTCAACATCATTTGCTCTATTTCTTTAACAGTAGGATGATAATCCCTTATACGTGAATTACAATTCGTGGGACTATTTTTCCAAAACACTCAATGATGTCGTTGGGTTTATCATTTTTTCGTATATTTAACGTGCTTTTATATTTGATGAAAGTTAATACAACAGAAACATGTAGCTTCCACCATCTTCGATCTCTGTCCACATGATTTTCATCTTCCTAGATTTTCTCTCGACCACGAGGTTTCTCAAATCCAATAAACAATCCTGATATTTGTTGTTTATGACTTTAAATTTATATATACTATTATTTACCTTAACTCACTATAACCAATCGCCTAAATGTAGCCTTATGTTTATACCATCATAATCACTTGACTGATATTTGTAGCGTAGCCCCTCAATACCTGATATTTCATGTTTATAACTCATCTCTCGTGACGTATAACATAATCAAGTATTTACAGTATCTAATCAATTAATTTTATATCCACAACGTCATTCTATAACAATACTTATTAAATTTATAAATAAAAATTCTTATTACTTAATAAACCATTCACCTTATAATGATTTTATATATGCCAGGACATTATTTCACACTTAAATATTACATCATATAATTTCCATCTCATGACTCTATTTCTTTAATAGGAAAATTATATCATACCCATATTCTTGGATATTCACCCCGTTTTCTTCAAGCTGCAACTTATTTTAAAACCTATATCACATCACATTTTCTATATTTCTTTCAAGTTATAACATTTTAAAACTTATTGCACATTACCTTTTCTATATTTCTATCAAGTTATAACTTTAAAAGTTTATTTCCATGCTTATCAATAATAAATGATTTGTATTTCTTAAAAAATTATAAATATTTTTATAAAATAATTTTATTTATTAAAAATTTATAGTTATTTATGGGGGCTGAAACACTGAATCATTAATGCGAAGCAAAGACTCTTCTATTTTACACGTACACACAGACACTCGAGCATTATATATTCTATACTAACAACCAACAACCGTCTTCTTCACAAAGTTACAACTGAAATGATTCTTTATTTTCCAATTTTATTCATATTTTCTTAATTTTTAATTAACACAATATATTAAAGTACATGCGAACATTTACATACAATACCCAAGCAACCTCATACACATGTACAGTCGTGAACAAAAGTTCGTTCCTATTAAGCTGGAAATAAATATTTATATAAAATGGAGATCATTTCATAAAAGCTCTATTTTGAATAAAAAGAAAATAAAAACATTCAGAGGGGCTTAATTGAACTGTGATTGGCTGAACCTGAAATGATCTCCATTTTATATAAATATTTATTTCCAGCTTAATAGGAACGAACTTCTGTT
This sequence comes from Armadillidium nasatum, assembly GCA_009176605.1. Taxonomy (NCBI): domain Eukaryota; kingdom Metazoa; phylum Arthropoda; class Malacostraca; order Isopoda; family Armadillidiidae; genus Armadillidium; species Armadillidium nasatum. The sequence goes on along the minus strand of SEYY01001332.1, from coordinate 8,406 downwards.
GACGACTGTACATACACCCACTCATGATATAAATAAATATATACCCGAAAAGGAGGTGTATGGTAATTTTTTATTATTTCACAGATACGTATCACAATGCATTGGATGATATGATGCCATGCATTACTTTTATATTTATTATATGCCACTTTAAATTATCAGCCAGTCATTTAAACACTTAATATATAAAAACAAATGTACACAACATTGAGATCAATCGCTAGTATCTTTCATATATTTAAAAAACATATATCCGAAATTGTGTTGCCAGATATTCAAATATTTAGCCATGTATCTAAACATTATCTGGTAAGTATGTACAAAATAAACATATTTCTGCGAAGTCATAACCGTGTGGATGATATCTGTTTCGTAGCCTTTTTTCCCTTTACTTGTAGCAATTTTCTTTATTACTTTGCATACTCAGGTCCTGATGTTTCTTGTTTATGATTCATTCTAGAAATTTTAAGCACATACCCTCTTCACCACATCCATCTTATTTTTCTTTATTCACGACTTCATTAACACAGGACATTGAACTCACCAGCACATTCCAAGGTATAAATCATCAACTATTTTCATAATGGATACCATCACATGATCCCTGTATCATGTATTTGAAAATTAAAACTATTTTATTTTTATTTTATTTATTTATTTAGAAAGAGAAGTAATGTGATCTTTCCAAGAAGGATCACGGAGAAAAAGAAACACCGAGAATATTGAGGACAGATGAAGGGTTGAGTTGAGTATTTTAAAAAGATGTCATTGTTGTGTGGAAGATTGTGTCGAGTAGAAAGATGGAGGAATTGAGTTTTTGAAGCATTGAAAACGACCATGTTTTCTTTGTCCCAATTTGAAATACGAGAAAATTGAGAGGGCAGTTACTCCAAAGCCATCGTTCTT
>SEYY01001332.1:0-2500 GCA_009176605.1 Armadillidium nasatum | reverse complement strand
ATTCTAGACCTTTTCCTAACTCTAATCCTTCTCCTTATACTGTTAAGCTCTTTCTTCCTCTGTGTTCCTCCGATCACCTTATCTCTGTATCCTCTTCTATCTCTTCAAGTCTTCCGCAGGAAAGACCCCCTTCTATTGAAAGGAAACGTTTGTGGCACTTCGGTGCCGCAAGCTGGTCGGACTTGCGGTCGTACTTCTTCGATTTCCCGTGGAATTATTATTGCTTCCGTGGGGGGTCCATCGGAGTGTGCAGAACGCATTACCGAGGTGATTCTCTCTGGCATGGAGACGTACATTCCATATTCTTTCCCTTCTACTAAACCTAACAAACCTTGGTTTAACTCTGCTTGTTATCACGATATCCACCGCAGGGATACTGCCTTCAGGTGTTACCGTCGTCTTCAAACTCCAGAAACTCACACTACTTATGTTTCATTCCGGAATGAATCTATCATTCGAAACACTAAAAACTCATTCCCCGGTGGAAAATGCAATAATCTTTCTGGTTCCTCTTTTTCACGTTCTTTCTGGCATTTTGCAAAAAAAATGTTAACTCTAAATTTGCTCTTCCTCTTTCCCTCCTTCAATATCTTTTGACGGCACAACTGCTGTTTTACCTTCTAAAGCTGAACTCTTTGCTTAAACTTTTGCCTAAATTCAACCTTAGACGATTCCGGAGCTATTCCTCCTCCTTCAACCCTCTAACTCAATCATGCCTAAAATTAGAATTTCTTCTAAAGATGTCATTTCTGCTCTCTCTGAGCTTAATACTAAGAAGGCGTACGTTCCCGATGGTATTCCTCCTTGTGGTTCTCAAAACTTGTGCTTCCGAGCTTGCACCGAGCCTCGGTAAACTATTTCGTCTTTGTCTCTCTACTTCAACCTTCCCTTCTTGCTGGAAACGTGCGCTCATTCAGCCTGTGCCGAAGAGGGGTGACCCCTCTCAACCCTCCAACTACCGTCCTATTTCTTTGACCTCCGTTCTCTCTAAAATTTTCGAATCTATCCTTAACAGGAAGATTTGGAAACATCTCAATTCTTACAATCTCATCTCTGATCGCCAGTAAGGCTTTCGTAAGAAACGCTCTACGGGTGATCTTCTTTCCCTTCTCTCTGACTCTTGGTCCTCCGCTCTTCGGCATTTCGGTGAATCTTTTGCTGTTGCGCTAGACATATCGAAAGCCTTCGATAGAGTCTGGCACAAAGCTTTGATTTCTAAACTTCCCTCTTTCGGTATCTATCCTTCTCTCTGTGATCTTCTCACTGATTTCCTTTCCGGTCGTTCTATAGCAGCTGTTGTAGACGGCCACCGTTCTTCCTTTAAATCTATTAATAGTGGTGTTCCTCAGGGTTCTTTTCTATCCCAACACTTTTTCTATTTTTCATTAATGACCTTCTCTCTATTACCTCATCTCCTATCCACTCCTATGCTGATGACTCCACCCTTCATTATTCCTTCCAGTTTGAAAAACGTCCCACCCAACAGCAGTTGATAGACTCGAGAAGGGTAGCCTTGGAGCAACTAACCTCTGATCTTTCTCGTATTTCAAATTGGGGCAGAGAAAACATGGTTGTTTTCAATGCCTCAAAAACCCAATTCCTTCATCTCTCCACTCGACACAATCTTCCACACAACTGTGATATCTTCTTCGAAAACGCACAACTCAAGCCTTCATCTGTTCTTAATATTCTTGGTGTTTCTTTTTCTCGTGATCTTTCTTGGAAAGATCACATTATTTCTCTTTCTAAACAAGCTTCTAAGAGGTTGGGTGTTCTGAGGCGCCTTCAGAATTACTTCACGCCACCCCAGTTGCTTGCTCTGTATAGGGGTGTAGTTCGCCCCTGTATGGAGTATGCTTCGGACATCTGGGGTGGTTCCACACATACAGCTCTCCTAGAGAAGGTGGAGTCTAGGGCATTTCGTCTCATCAACTCTCCTGCTCTTACTAACTCTCTTCAATCTCTTTCTTCCCATCGAATTGTTGCTTCACTCTCTCTTTACTATCGCTATTACAACTGACACTGCTCTTCTGAACTCTCTCGTCGCATACCTCCTCCATTGAAAAGAGCTCGTGCGATACGCCTTTCTACACAGTCTCATCCTTTCTCTGTCCAACCCTCTCCCCCAGACTTAACCTCTATGCTCAATCTTACATATACTCTACTGGTAAAGTCTGGAACACACTCCCTTCATCTGTTTTTCCAACTTCCTTTGACTTGCATACTTTCAAACGCCGTCTATCTGGACACGTCGGCCACAATCGACCAAGATAGATCTTTCCCAACTCCGGTGGAATTAGGTAGGCCTTTGGCCGCCTTTGCCCAGCGGATATATATATATATATATATATATATATATATATATATATATATATATATATATATATATATATACTATATATATATATATATATATATATATATATATATATATATATATATATATATATATATATATATATATATATATATATATATATATATATATATATATATATAT
>SEYY01001331.1:112500-120053 GCA_009176605.1 Armadillidium nasatum | reverse complement strand
TTATTATTATTATTATTATTATTATTATTATAAGAACGGAACCACTTTCGGCAAGGAGACGTTTCTGCCACTTCGGTCCTGCTAACTAGTCTGACTTGGCTTTGTGCTTTTCTGATTTCACAAGGAATGATTCCTGCTTCCGTGGGAGAAGTCTCTCGGAGTGTGCTGAGGGCTTAACCTAGATGATTCACTCTGGATTGGAGGCGCACATTCCTTTTTATTCCATTCAAGTAAATCAAGAAAACCTTGGTTAAATTCTATTTGTTCTTGTGCTATCCGCCACTGGGATTCTACCTTCAGGAATTAGCGTCGTCTGCAAAACCTAGAAACTCATTTCAGCTTATATCTATTCTTCGTGACACCAAAAACTGGTAAATGAAATAATCTTTCTGATTCCTCTTCTTCTCGCTGCCTTTTATGGCAATTTGCAAAAAAAATGTCAACTTCAACTTTGTTTCTTCTTCTTTCTCTCCTTTAGTATCTTCTGAAAGGCACAACTCGTTTTACCCTTCTAATAGTGACTTTCGCTGCAAACTTTTGCCACTACACTCTACAACTCACGACGAGTTATGGGAGCTATCCTCTTCATTAACCACCTCCACTCATTTATGCTTAATATTGCAATATTTTCTAAAGGTGTCATTTCTGCTATCTCAAAGCTTAACACTAAGAAGTCGTAAGGTCCTGATGGTATTCTTCTAGCGATTCAAAAGTTTTGCTTCTGAGCTTGCACCCTCCCTGCCTTGGTAAATTTGTTTCTCTCTCTCTCTCTTTCGTCAACCTTCTCTTCTTGATGGAAACGTGAGGTCTTTCCAGCGCATTTATTATATAAATAATAATAATAATAATAATAATAATAATAATAATAATAATAATAATAATAATAATAATAATAATAATATTTATTTTATTCTAATTTGCCATTTAAACGTTAACAAACATCAATTTTTTTATTCAAATCATCTTTTTTAATTCCCTTTCAGACGACTCTCAAGACCAAAATGAAATGATAAATATACAAATTTTATTTTAATATATTTCAAATAAAGGAAAGAATTTTAATAAGGATTAAATTTATTTAAGTAATATCTAAATAGATTCATAATTCTATTATCCCTAGATTTTATTTTCTTATTCTTGTAGGAGTATATATTTTCTTATTAATTTTTAAATGATTTTTATTATTGTTATTCGTATTAATATTATTATTATTATTTAATGTTATTATTTCTATCTTTGTTATTATTATCATCATTCTATATTATTATTATTATTATTATTATTATTATTATTATTATTATTATTATTATTATTATTATTATTATTATTATTATTATTATAAATTATTATATATTATTATTATTATTATTATTATTATTATTATTACTATTATTATTTTTAATATATTAGGAGTAGCTATAATAGTAGTAGTAGTAGTAGTAGTAACATTTGCTGTACGAGAATCACATTGAAAAAATGTAAGTATTAATCGTTGATCCCTTTCATTTCCCGTTTCAAATTTTAAAATCATTTTTTATTATCTTATTATTGCTATGGTGACACTGCATATCAGCCTTTAATTTGTGTTTTACATATCATTATTTTCCCTTACGGAATGTTAAATAAAGAAACCAGAGAATTTTTCCTTATAGATTATTTAGGAAGGAAATAAATTTTATGCATATTGTTTTTCAGATTTTTTTATATAAATGAGGTCAGGTCACTCAGGTTTAAATGTAAGCATAAAATTTACTATTTGAAACTCGATTCTTAAACTATAATCAGAATGTTCAATGTCATTTTATGTTTTATGTTATTACTGCATGGTTAAAATAAGGAAAAATTTTTTTTTGGATTGAATCAAGGTAATGATGGCTGATTATAGTTATTTTTTGGTTAGTTATGAGGTTATTTTTATTGTTTATATGTGAGTTATAGCAAAAGTATTTTATTATGGCTAAAATTTCATGCATGATTCATTAAAAATCTCTCTTTGTCCTAGGAATAGGAAATAATAATAATAATAATAATAATAATAATAATAATAATAATAATAATAATAAATAATAATAATAATAATAATAATAACAAGCACATGTGCGTATCCCAAAGGGTACGCATATATTCTTGCTGACAGATATCTATATATATATACTATATATATATATATATATATATATATATTATATATATATATTATATATATTATATATATATATATAATATTATTATTATAATTTTTTTTATTATTATTATTATTATTATTATTATTATTATTATTATTATATTATTATATTATTATTATTATTATTATATTATTATTATCATTATTATTTATTATTATTCAATAAAAATTATTTTTAAAATATTTAAATTAATATAAATTCATCATTTTATTTAAAGAAAATATATATATACACATTTTATAAAAACTTTTATATTCTTATATTGGTCCTGCAATTGGCTTACAAACCCATGTTAAGTATAGGCTTAAAAAAAAACCTTACGGAATAATATTAATTATATATAATATATAAGATAATAATAATAATAATAATAATAATAATAATAATAATAATAATAATAATAATAATAATAATAAATAATAATAATAATAAAATAATAATAATAATAATAATAATAATAATAATAATAATAATAATAATAATAATAATCATTAGCAGTAGAACTAGGATTCGATCCATTTGTATTTATTTATTCTCATGCTGTTCCAGAAAGTATTCGGTAATGGGTCATTATGTAAATTTTAATAAAATGATATCCAAGATTTGATATATGAAATGTAGCATTGTTCTCTAAGTTCCCTTCCTTTGGTTTCCTCTTTCACTTTGCACACGCATGTCTAACTTTCTTTCAAAGTAGTCAATATCTGCAGTTGTTGATTTCCTAACTTGTCACACTGGAGTTCCTTAGAATCCTGTTTTATCCTCGACATTTTTCAATCCCTATGCCTAATCCTTGTCACTCCATTCTTCAACTTATTTGAAACCACTCATTCTTTTTCACTTCGAAAGAGTTCTTTCAACTTCAATTTTCCAATCATATTCTTGCTTACCTTGAATGTGTTTACCGGTGGTGTCGTCTCAATTTCATCAAATTTGATCCTCCAAAAGATTCCGCATTTCCATCTCCTTGCCTTGGATGGTTCAAAAGTTCCACCTGCTGGGAAGATTTCTATCTTGATTTCAATGTAAGCCAAAAAAAAAAAAACAAAAAAAAATTCTTGGAAATCTTAAATCATAATGGTTACTATTACAAACAAGTGCGAAGTTTTAAGATTTTCTGCTACTCACTTCAGTTATTCTAATTATTCAAATGTACGCATGCACCCTTGAATGAACTGCTGCTTCACAATTTGGGGATGTCTCCATTTTTACCTATTTTTTGGATATACTCTGCTGACTTTTTATACTTGTAACGCTACTTGGGGGATTGATTTAGCGGAAGATGCTAAAGGAAATTGACATCTCACATTCAATCTCCTTTTCTTCATCATAATTTTGGATTGAGGCTGGCAACTTATGGATTGTTTGAAATATTTCAATTTTCCAGTCACTTCTATTCAGTGGAATTCTAATCAATTTTCTGCGTTCTCTATAGAAATTAGTATTCCTCAATTTATTAATTTATAAGAGTCTCAAATTGCAAATAATCTATTTCCTTCTTGAAAAGGAGTTTGCCCAATAATGACGAAACCATTTTAAAATAATTTTCTTGGATTTCAGTAAACAAGGTTCTCCTACGTAAATTAAACATTTTTAAGTAGCCACTACCGGGTACACATTTTTGGAACATTATCAAGAAAATGAGACACTGGAGTTGAACTATTTTTATATTAACACGTATACAGATTCCGAGTGTAAAATTAATTGCTGGATAAAATATAATTTCAATTTCATTTTGCTATGAAACAGATTTTTTTATTTCTCTTCATTCACATCATTAGCTTTTATATTATATTAATCATCAGCTTTCTTAAATTACTCTTATTCGATGTAAACGAGCATTTCTCTGATATTTTTTTAATAGAATGTCCTTATCAGTCAAAAATTTAAGTCATAAATTAATCATTTATTTACTCTATTGCCATCAGTTCATTTGTTTCGAAATTTCCCCTCTCTCTCCAATTACGAAGTGTAATTTTAAAATTACTTTTAAAATGCGTTCAATAAACTCCTAGAAAGGTATTTTGCTTTTTGATTTTAGATTTTAGTTAAAATTTCATTTCTTCCATGTCTAATATTAATTATTTATTTATGACGTACTACATAAAATATATTCACGAAAAACATTCACATTTTTATTTACATATACACATAAAATATTTTTAGTAATACTGAAACAAATTTCTACTTATTTATTGATTTAAATAGAAAATTTAAAAAATTTTAAGTTTTTCTTATTTAACAAATATATTAATATTTTTCAGGTAACAAAAGTTATATATATATATATATATTATTATATATATATATATATATATATATTATATATATATTATATATATATATATATATATATATATATATATATATATATATATATATATTTTAATTATTAAGTCTATGTCTTTCCGGTTTAACCATCCCATCCTGCTGGAAATTGAGTTCATTTATCCAGTGCTGAAAATTTAATGATCCCTCTCAGCATCCTAACTATCATCCTATTGCTTTCAAAAAGAGTTCAATTTTATTCTTGACAGTAAGATTTGTAAACCACTCAATCTTTCTACTGTTATCTCTAATCACCAGTTTGATTTTCGTAAGAAACATCCACTGGTGGTCTTCCTACTCTTCTCGCTGATTCTTTGGTCCTCTACAATTCAACATTTCAGCAAATTTTTCGTTGTGGCGCTAGACGAATCGAAAACTTTAGGTAAAATCGGACACCAACTTTGACCTCTAAACTTCGATCTTTCGGTATCCTTCTTTCTGTGATATCTCCTCAGATTTTCTTCCAATCCTCTAATAAAGCGTTCATCTTTTAAATTTACAAATAATGGCGTTCCCTAAGGTTCTATTCTATCCTCAAGCTATTTTTTAATCTTCATTAATGATCTTCTCTCTGCTACTTTATCTTATCTACTACTGTGCCGACGACTTCATCTTTCATTACTCCTTTATTTTGAAAGACAGCAATGAACTGATACTAGGATGATGGCCTTTGAACAACTAACATCTAATCTTTTCAGAATTTTTTACTTGCATATTTACAACAAGGATGTTTTTCTAATACCTCAAAATTTCTGCTCTTTCATCTTTCAATTCTAAATAATCTTAAATATTATCTTCGTATGCTCTCAATATTTTTAATGTTTCATTTTTTCGTGGTCTTTATTGGAAAAATAACGTTATTTCTATATCAAAATGGGGTTCTAATAGAATGTATGTTCTGAGGCGCCTTCAAAAATTTCTTCACGCCATTCATAAAGATGTAGTTCCCCTATATAGAGTATTTACATCTGGGGTGGTTCCACTCATACGGTTCTCCTTGAAAAGAAGAAGTCTATGAATCTTTGTCTTATTAACTGTTTTGCTCTCATTAATTCTCTCCAGTCTCTTTCTTTCTGTTGAATTGTAGCGTCACTCCTTAAAACTATTATACATTACAACAAACGCTGCTCTTCTGAACCCTCCCATCGCATACCTTCTCCATTGAGAAGGGCTCACGCAGTTCGCTTTTCTATTACAATCTCATCCATTATTATTATTAATATTATTATTATTATTATTATTATTATTATTATTATTATTATTATTATTATTATTATTATTATTATTATTATTATTATTATATATTATTATTATTATTATTATTATTATTATATTATTATTATATATTATTATTATTATTTTATATTTTATTATTATTTATATATTATTATTATTATTATTATTATTATTATTATTATTATTATTATTATTATTATTAGTATTATTATTATTATTATTATTATTATTATTATTATTATTATTATTATTATTATTATTATTATTATTATTATTATTATTATTATTATTATTATCATCATGATTATTATTATATATTATATTATTATTATTTATTATTATATTATTATTATTATTATTATTATTATTATTATTATTATTATTATTATATATTATTATTATTTTATTATTACTAATATTTTATAACTATTTATGTTTACAACATGATTGTCATGTCAAATAGAGATTTGAAAACATATATGGGATGAACTCATCTCTAGATTTATTAAAGCTGAATTATTTTATTTTATTGTAAATGTATTTTAATAGATTTTATAAATTGAATAGTATTTGGAAACTTTTAAAACTGGCAACTGTGGTTTTCGATTGTTGTTGTCCGGTTGAACCGTTTTGAGGATATACTTATTATGAGAGGAATATACTGTTTTGGTATCTAAAGAAATAATTGGTATTTATTACTGTGCCTTATTATCTGAGTGGTTTAAAATAATATAGTATCTTAATTAATATTTCTGACTATAATTAATAAATTGTTGTCTATTGCAGTGAGTTTGATTGCCTTGTAATGCTTATGTATAAGGTAATCATAGTGGAAGCTGAAATATTGAACTAGGACACCTTAAGCAAAAAGTCCAAATTGCAAAACAACACAGCTTCCACAAAGTGGTGTCAGAAGTGGGATTTTTTAGGCTTGCTGCAATAGCAGTTAAAAATATATTAAAATACATTTACAATAAAATAAAACAATTCAGCTTTAATAAATCTAGAGATGAGTTCATCTCTATATATATATATATATATATATATATATATATATATATATATATATATATATATATATATATATATATATATATATATATATATATATATATATATACTGTATATATATTTTTATTAATAATTATTTTTTTATTTTTATTTTTTTTTTTTTTTTTTTTTTTGATTTTGTTTTGCTGTTGTTTTTTTTTTTTCTTTTTTTTAAAAAATTAACAATTAAAATATAGCAAAAAGCAGAATTATTTTTAAATTATCTTAGCTCTAAATATCGAAACGAAATTTTGGTATGAGGGAAATAAAAACAAATCTTTTTCCTTTATAATTGTCGCTGCTGAACTTTATAAACATTCTATTTTTACGTCATTGTAAAGTACTGTTCAGAACTGTACTGAATATTTTTTTTTTACTTCCTATAATATTTAAATATGTTTTGTAACATAAAAACTTGAGAGCTTCTGAAAATATGTCTACATGTCTGAAGATTCGATAAATTTTTTAGGCCATTAGACATTATTATTTCAAAGAAAAAAGAAAAAGAAAACATGTAACATAATTGAAAGAAAAAAAGGAAAAGAAAACGTGTAACATTTTCGAAAGTAAACGAAGTAAAAAGAAAATGAAAGCATGTAACAGAATTGAAAGAAAAAAAGAAAAAGAAAACATGCAACGTTATCGAAAGTAAACGAAGTAAAAAGAAAAAGAAAACATGCAACAAAATTGAAAGAAAAAGGATACATGTAACATTATCGAAAGTAAACGAAGTAAAAAGAAAAAGAAAACATA
>SEYY01001331.1:102500-105000 GCA_009176605.1 Armadillidium nasatum | reverse complement strand
ATATATATATATATATATATATATATATATATATATATATATATATATATATATATATATGTGTGTGTGTGTGTGTATGTGTGCTTTCGTGTGTGTTTGTGTGTGTTTTTCATGTATGTACGTGCATGTATATGTCTGTGTAAGAATGTTTGTGTGTAACTCCTTCGATACTTGTTAACATTAAGCGATCTCATTTGATGTAAGAAAAGCAAAAGGTCAAGATAAACTATTTCTTCGTTTTAAAATTTTTAATTTGCTTTACAAATAATTTTAATTTTTAATTCCATCACTTCAAAAAAGTGTCCTAACGAATCGTTGGGACAAGTGGCAAAAATGTCACAACAAAATTTTTTCAGTTAATTCAGCTATTGGAAAATAAAATCGGCGAAGCGACTTTCTTATGCTTCGCATGTCTTTTCTCTATTGAAAATTTTACTGTGATATTTTTTACACTTGTCCCAACGATTCGTTAGGACAATTTTGGCAGTGATACAAAATATTAATTGAGCTTTAAATTCTGGTATTGATTTTATGGTACCTAATCTCAAAATGAGTATTTTGCTCTTTCTTCTATATATATATATATATATATATATATATATATATATATATATATATATATATATATATATATATATATATATATATATATATATATATATATATATATATATATATATATATATATATATATATATATATATATATATATATATATAAAATATATTTTGCTCTTTATATATATATATATATATATATATATATATATATATATATATATATATATATATATATATATATATATATATATATATATATATATATATATATATATATATATATATATATATATATATATATATATATATATATATATGAGACTTTCCGGCAGTGACTCTGTAATTAAATGGACTTGAGAAGCACCAATTGTGAGGATTGTGTCTAAGCCTCCCTAATTAAGATCAAATTACAAATATTTTCTTTTTAAATTCTGATTTCCGGCTTAATTTAGCGTAATCTTCATAGAAAAAGAAGGAATTGACTTGAATCTCTAAATTTTTGGTGATTTTGATTAGGAATGTGGTGAAGAATAGTGAAGACTGCTAACTCTTTACACATCATCACCTCTCACGGGCAAAGCCCTATTCAACCTTTTAGAAATTTCATAATTCAAGGAATAATATATCCTTTCTTTATATCAGTTTTTCGTTAAATAATCAATTGCTTATTAAAGTAATTCAAATTTTAGAGAGAAACTTTTCCTTTATGGAGAATGACCTTAAATCCTATTATATATATATATATATATATATATATATATATATATATATATATATATATATATATATATATATATATATATATATATATATATATATATATATATATATATATATATATATATATATATATATATATATATATATATATATATATATATATATATATATATATATATATATATATATATATATATATATATATATATATATATATATAATATATATATATATATATATATATATATATATATATATATATATATATATATATATATATATATATATATATATATATATATATATATATATATATATATATATATATATATATATATATATATATATATATATATATATATATATATATATATATATATATATATATATATATACTATATATATATATATATTATATATATATATATATATATATATATATATATATATATATATATATATATATATATATATATATATATATATATATATATATATATATATATATATATATATATATATATATATATATATATATATATATATATATATATATATATATATATATATATATATATATATATATATATATATATATATATATATATATATATATATATATATATATATATATATATATATATATATATATATATATATATATATATATATATATATATATATATATAGTACCGGTAGGAAAGGCAAGAATTTACACAAAATTCATTAGAATTGAATGAAATAAAAAAAATATGTTCAAATCAAAGGCCGACATATCCTTTTGAAAATGTTCAAGTAAAATAGAATTGAAAAATATAGAGGAAGGAAGAGTGTACCAGATTTTACGAGTGAAACACATGAAAGAATGAGCAAAGGGATAAAATCTTGGTTCAAAGAGCTAGAAAGTGAATGGATGAGAATGTGTGATAAGATTAATTTCACTACCACTATCCAAAGTGAAAATTATGGGAACAAAAAATCAATGTCTGTAGCATTAGCGATACTATGAGAAAAAAGGGATGCAGCAATTCGAAGAGCAGAAAGAGATGGAGAGAATCCTTGTAAACAGAAAGTCCTAAACTCTTTATTCTCAAGGATGAACTGCTTAAAGTGAAACCACCTACACTCTGCACAAGATCGAACGACATCCCTATACAGAACAAGTAACTGGGGTGGTGCAAAGAAGATCTGAAGGAATCTTAGAACAGATAATCTCTTAA
>SEYY01001331.1:85000-97500 GCA_009176605.1 Armadillidium nasatum | reverse complement strand
ATATATATATATATATATATATATATATATATATATATATATATATATATATATATATATATATATATATATATATATATATATAATATATATATATATATATATATATATATATATATATATATATATATATATATATATATATATATATATATATATATATATATATATATATATATATCCTTTTTGAGTAGGCTTTTGCAAGTGAATGAAGCCAAATAATAATAATAATAACAATAATAATAATAATAATAATAATAATAATAATAATAATAATAATAATAATAATAATAATAATAATAATAATAATAATAATAATTAATAATATAATTTGGAAAGACAGAATTTAGACGCAAATTAAGGATCAACGTATCTGATATGTGGTAGTTCCAGTTCACTACATGGAAACATTATAGAAGTTATCCGTTGTTTGAGGGGCTAGACAGAAAAAAAGATGAGGGTGTGTATAAAAGGAGTCCCATCAAAGGAGCGTGAATGCGACTACAATGGGAAAAATGTAACCAAAAATGTCTGATCTTGCTCAGCAGCAGCTTATTGAATTGAAATTGATTGAAGAGAGAAAAGCAGAGAGAACAGAAGAACTATTAAGGTATAAAGAGTTAGGCTTCACAATTTGAAGGAGAGCTGTGTTAGAGGAACTCAAAGTATGGGGGCACCTTCTAAATTCAATGACGGATGAAAACTGAGATATAGATCACGCATATGAGGCTATGTAAAATGGTGTCTCAGAAAACCTAACCTCATATGAGGGAAGAAGTTACTGTATTTGTTAGGAAGACTGATTTTTTTTTTTCAAGAATATGAAGAATAAAGTTTATAATTTTTTAGATGAAAAACACTGTATTTTTTCTAGCCCAATTAGAAATGTAAACATTTTGTTCCAGGGACATCCTCTTAGCATCAACTTTCAATATGCAATGTTGTACGATTTATGTCGAAAATAGAAGCGTAATAACAAGTGGAGTCCTCGACATATGAATAGATAGGTGACTAATTGACAGGTTGCAGATTAATAAAAAGAAGAAAGAGAGTATGGGATAGGATACAACAAAACATTGAGGGACACCGGTTGTGGTAGATGTAAAGGACGAACAGTGTCTATCAACAAACAATACTTTATTACAACTAAAAACAAAATAAGAGAAAATTTTACAGTTTAAAGAATAGGTAAAGAATAAAGAAAAGTTTTTAAACCAAAGCTTTGTGACAGACTCCATCAAAATCTTTCAAAATTCGGAAGAACAGAGGATTAATGATCAGAGAATGAATACGAATATTACAAGTTAAGTAGTTTTTACGAGTCAAATTCTGGTGATCTGCGATAAATTTTAAACGAGATAACTTAAGATATGAGAACCACCTGGATATGCACAAACATGACCAAACCCCTCCTAAATTAATATGAAATTCACAGAGAACAGAAATCACATGTTTAGGTCAAATAATCTTAGGCCTGAATCAACTGCAGGAATGTCGAAAGCATGAATTGCATCGAAATTGTCTATACAGTATAATTAGAAGGAAAGCTTTGAGAGAAGAACTCAAAAATAGTAGAAGGTATAAAAGATGCAAAGTGGGGAGTGGATGAGTTGCATAATTTGAAAGCTTCCCACACGGTCATCTCCCAAATTGTATGAATTGATTTGATTTTAAAATTCG
Source organism: Armadillidium nasatum (assembly GCA_009176605.1). NCBI lineage: Eukaryota > Metazoa > Arthropoda > Malacostraca > Isopoda > Armadillidiidae > Armadillidium > Armadillidium nasatum. The sequence continues at coordinate 95,820 of SEYY01001331.1, read as the reverse complement.
TAAGAAATGAAAAAAATGTGTTTGTGTGGATTTGTTATGCTATAAATGAAAGCCTGTGGATTTACATGAAATAACTGTAAGCACTTTATGCATAAGGTGAAAAGTGAGCTATACAATATATATATATATATATATATATATATATATATATATATATATATATATATATATTATATATATATATATATATATATATATATATATATATATATATATATATATATATATATATATATGAGAGAGAGAAAGAGAGAGTTTGGGTATTAAATTTCTTCGATTACGGTATGGTAAAAATGATAACAAATACGAAAGGAAAAGGTGATAGCAGTATTATACTCCTTTAATTAATATTTCCTCTCTCTCTCTCTCTCTCTCTCTCTCTCTCTCTCTCTCTCTCTCTCTCTCTCTCTCACACACACACACACACACACACACACACACACACACACACACACACACACACACACACACACACACACACACACACACACACACACACAACAAAAAAAAAAAAAAAAAAAAAAAAAAAAATGTTCTTATTTTTTATTTTTTTATATATTAATTTTTTACTTTTCAGATTTTGATGCTTTTTTAACCTATATATATATATATATATATATAATATATATATATATATATATATATATATAATATATATATATATATATATATATATATATATATATATATATATATTATATAATATATATATATATTCTTTTTTTTTTTTATACACTACACCATACCCCGCAAGATGCAGGATGGTATCGACTGCAGGAAGGAAAATTCCATCAATCGTACTTGAGAAGAGAGAAAAACTAGTTAAAAGGGTTCCCCAACCTATAGACAATGCTAAGAACTATTCTTCATGATCCAACCCTGTCGCCTAATCCAGCGGTTCCCAACCTTTTAATCCTTCCGTACCCCTTCATAATGTATTTTATTTACGAGTAACTTCGTACACACACAAATATACATATATATATATATATATATATATATATATATATATATATATATATATATATATATATATATATATATATATATATATATATATATATATATATATATATATATATATATATATATATATATATATATATATATATATATATATATATATATATATATATATATATATATATATATATATATATATATATATATATATATATATATATATATATATATATATATATATATTAGGGATGGAGGCAAGTATCTGGATCGGGCTTTTTTAAAGGTATCGATATTATGATAATTTTTGGTATCACTCCATCCGTAATATACGAGTGTATATATATATATATATATATATATATATATATATATATATATATATATATATATATATATATATATATATATATATATATATATATATATATATATATAAACCAATAATTTAATTTCGTAATTTGATATTTATTCTATAATTTTTTTTTTTAATTTTTTTTTTAATTTTTTTATTTTTTTTTTTTTTTTAATTAAGCCATATATGATTTTGTGTACCCCCAATCGATAGCAAGCGTACCCCCAGGGGTACGCTTACCCAGGTTGGGAACCGCTGGCCTAATCCAAACTCGTGCTTTAAATTTTATATTCTTAATACTAAGTATGTTATATGAAAGTTTCGTTTTGAAAAATATTCTAATTGAGATTCATATAATTTTGTTTTTTGAAAATATTTTAAGTAAAATTCATATTATAAAATAAATGTTATTATTTTTAAGTTGTTCGGAAAATAATTTTCTTTTCAATACAATTCTTAAGTATTCTCTAAACAATCTTTCCATATTTTAGAATAGATTGGGAAGGTTTCTGTCTTTTCTTCTCTTTTCTATTCTTATACTATCCTCTCTATCCTTGTGTATATATATATATATATATATATATATATATATATATATATATATATATATATATATATATATATATATATATATATATATATATATATATATATATATATATATATATATATATATATATATATATATATATATATATATATATATATATATATATATATATATATATATATATATATATATATATATATATATATATATATATATATATATATATATATATATATATATATATATATATATATATATATATATATATATATATATATATATATATATATATATATATATATATATATATATATATATATATATATATATATATATATATATATATGTGTGTGTGCGTACGTGCGTGCTTGCGTGTGTATGCGTATGCGTGCGATTGTGTATGTGTGTGTACTTATTATAGAAATATGAATAAGGTTTGACTGAAAAATGAGAAATAAAAATTATCCGATCGCAGAATAATTAAAGTATCAAATTACCATTCGGTTTTCACCTTTATTTACACATCGACATACAGACACAGACACACTCACACGCTCAAACTCACACACATGCACACTCATCAACATAAACACAAGCAAAGAAACACATAAATACACGTATATATATATATATATATATATATATATATATATATATATATATATATATATATATATATATATATATATATATATATATATATATATATATATATATATATATATATATATATATATATATATATATATATATATATTATATATATATATATATTTACCAAGGCGTGGATTCTAAGAAAGAAACTGGGTGTTTGACAATTCAAGGAGAAATAACAATTAAATGGTTTGGAAGTGTGTGTAGGATCATAGTTAGTCTGTGATAGAATATAGGAGGAAAGGAATCCTGTAATGTTTATTCAAATTTATTGTTTAGCACAATTTCCCTTTTTTTTGCAAAGTTTGATAAAAGTTTCCCCAAATTAAATGAAGTTTTTCTCTATTTCTAATTGAGATTCATTTAATTTTGTTTTTTGAAAATATTTTAAGTAAAATTCATATTATAAAATAAATGTTATTATTTTTAAGTTGTTCGGAAAATTATTTTCTTTTCAATACAATTCTTAAGTATTCTCTAAACAATCTTTCCATATTTTAGAATAGATTGGGAAGGTTGCTAATACATATGAAGCTTCAATAATCTTTTCGGCTTTTTTCGATCTGGAACGTCCCTGTTGAAACTAGCTTCATCAACATGACAACATTCTCATGACTTTCAGAAAAGCTGTTGTCTGTTTCCATGTGTTCTGGATGAACATCCTAAAAATGTTGCCTCAACTTCGATAGTTTTATAGTCATTTAAAAAGTCTTGATGAAAATAAAACATTGAGGCCTTTCTTCTACATTAACAATAATGGATGTGGTCAATATCGTATATTTGAATGTGGCGGATAAATCAAAAATAAACTACAATTTTACAGATTGAACAAACTTTAATGTACACAATTTATTCAATAGCGGTCGTCCCAATTCTCCAACTAGAACAGCAAAATTCTCCCCTAGGGGGGGAATTTTCCCTGGATGAGAATCCATGTATTAGACTTTGCAACTGAGAGTAAGAGGTGGGGGAAAAAGGACAAAGGAGGAGGTTAGATATGGAGAGGGAAATGTAGAGGCTGTTAGAGAACTCTCCTTAGGGGAAGAGATAAAGCCAAGGCTCCATTGGAACATAGAAGTATGCAGGGACCTATATATATATATATATATATATATATATATATATATATATATATATATATATATATATATATATATATATATATATATATATATATATATATATATATATATATATATATATATATATATATATATATATATATATATATATATATATATATATATATATATATATATATATATATATATATATATATATATATATATATATATATATATATATATATATATATATATATATATATATATATATATATATATATATATATATAATTAGCTTAAATAATGCACAATAATTAAAACACTCGATACCAAAATATTTATTTCCAAATGTTCTAAATTAATTTGAAACAATTAAATTTTAATTTATTTTAATTAATTTATTTTATCCTGGTAGCTATATTTCTTTTATTTAATTTCAAAGCATAAATTTTATCTGCAAAATATATTATCATTATTTTAATTTTTTTCGTTAATATTATTTTTTAAATAAAAGATGTTAATCATTTTTTTTATGTTAATTAATTATAAAGATAGAAACACCTAAAGAGGGATTTGTAAGCTGTCAGAATTTGTGGATTTATGTATTTATGGATATGTGTATTTGTGAATTTGTGAATTAATGGATATGTGGATTTTATTGATTTGTGGATTTGTGGATTTGCGAATTTGTAAATTTGTAGATCCGTGTATTTGTGAATTTGTGGATTTGTGGATTTGTAGATTTGTGAATTTGTGAATTTGTGAATTAATGGATATGTGGATTTTATGGATTTGTGAATTTGTGGATTTGCGAATTTGTAAATTTGTAGATTTGTGTATTTGTGATTTTGTGGATTTGTGGATTTGTAGATTTGTGAATTTGTGGATTTGTATATTTGAGTATATGTGGATCTGGGAATTTGTGAAATTGTGAATTTGTGGATTTGTGGAATTGTGAGTTTATGGATTTGTGTGTTTATAGATTAGTGAATTTGTGAATATGTAGATATGTGGGTTTAGTGGATTTGTGTATTTATGGATTTGTGGATTTGCGGATTTGTGAATTTGTTGATTTGTGGATTTGTAAATTTGTTGATATGTGAATTTGTGGATTTGATATTTGTGAATTTTTAATTTGTGTATTTATGGATTTGTTGATTTGTGGATTTGCGAATTTGTGGATTTGTAAATTTGTATATTTGTGAATTTGTGTATTTGTGGATTTGTGAATTTGTTAATTAATGGATTTGTGGATTTGTGGATTTGTGAAATTATGGATTTGTTAATTTATGGATTTGTGAATTTGTAAATTTGTGGATATGTGGATTTTGTGTATTTGTGTATTTACGGATTTCTGAATTTGTAAATTTGTTTATTTGTAAATTTGTGAATTTGTGGATTTGTGGATTTTCTGATTTCTGAATTTTTGGATTTGTGTATTTGTGGATTTGTGCATTTGTGAATTTGTGAATTTGTGCATTGTGGATTTCTGGATTTGTGAATTTGTGCATTTGTGGATTGTGGATTTCTGGATTTGTGAATTTGTGCATTTGTGGATTGTGGATTTCTGGATTTGTATACCCTTGCTTTTAAATGTTTTTGTTTATAATCTTTGAATGAAGATGCAAAAAGAGTTTATGCCCTAATCTTCAACATAAAATTCATTTAATAATTAAGCTAATGTGGATTTTTTTTACCACATATTTTGAGGATGCGAATCTTAATTTTCAGGAGAATGAAAATGTTAATTGCATCTTCAGAGTACGATGTAACAAAACGCTTCAAATTAATATAAAAAAATCGAATAATAAAAAAAAAAAAATGGAAAAAATAATTCGAAATAGCAGAATTTTGCCTCAAAAGAATTTTTAAAAAATGACTATCACAATTCCTGTAACAATAAAATTTAGAAAAATAATGAATATTGTAAAAATATTATTATTACTACTACTAATACTACTACTTCTATAAAAAAAAAATAATAATAATAATAAATAATAATAATATAATAATAATAATAATAATAATAATAATAATAAATAAAAAAAAAATAATAATAATAATAATAATAATAATAATAATAATAATAATAATATAATTACTGCTGATGATATTTTCTTATTAATATTGGTAATTCTGGTAATGATAGCAATGAAGTTGTAATTGTAATAATACTACTACTGATAATAATAATAATAATAATAATAATAATAATAATAATAATAATAATAATAATAATAATAATAATAATAATAATAATAATAATAAATAATAATCATTGCTATTATTAATTATTAATTTAATATCAATTATAAAAATTATAAATTTATAATAAATTAAATAATAATAATAATAATAATAATAATAATAATAATAATAATAATAATAATAATAATAATAATAATAATAATAATAATAATAATAATAATAATAATAATAATAATAATAACAACAACAACAATAATATAATTATTATTATATATAATTATTATTATTAATATTATTATTATTATTATTATTATTATATATTATTATTATTATTATTATTATTATTATTATTATTATTATTATTATTATTATTATCATTACTAATTTTGCCATCAAACTTATTGCAACACTTAAAATGCAATGATTTTTTTTACCAGATCCACTGAATAAGGCTCGAACCCTACTTACGATGTCTTTCAGGTCACGGGTAAAACGCAACTGTGTCGTGTTTTTTTTTTTATCATTTTTTATTGCTAGAGGAAATGCCTCTTTCTGCCTCTCTTTTATAAAAGACTTCATCCTTATTATCTTCTATCAGTTATTTACTTTGAGATTAGTATTTTGTTCTTTAAGAGTGAGATAAATTTTAATAGTTATAGGCAGGCACAAAGACAAACAGAGAGGCATGTATGCATACATACACATATATATATATATATATATATATATATATATATATATATATATATATATATATATATATATATATATATATATATATATATATATATATATATATATATATATATATATATATATATATATATATATATATATATATATATATATATATATATATATATATATATATATATATATATATATATATATATATATATATATATATATATATATATATATATATATATATATATATATATATATATATATATGTGTGTGTGTGTGTGTGTTGAATTAGGTAATAAACCCAAACACTTAATAATCCTTTGTAATCTTTATTAAGACAGGCAGATGCAAAATGAAATGGTAAATATGAAGCAACACAGCTTCTGGCAAATTATTATGATAATCCAATAAGGCACAAAAATATAGTATAGAACGAAATTGGGCACTATTAAGATCTTCAAAAATAATTAGTTGTGATTATAAAATAGGTTATAAATTATATATTCGTTCGACTCGCCATGGAATTACGAGATGTGAGTTTCCACCAGGCTATGTCTGACGCCGAACTAACTTGACATTTCCCGCTCAAAGTTTTTCCTAGGCGAAAGAGTTGCACGTCACAAGAGAAGCCACTTTCTTATTGGCTTATTCAAATGAATGCCGTTCATATATCAGCTGTATGGCATCATTACTTTGATTATAAGATCATTATTTTATATCAAAATCTTGATTAATTTGTCTAGAAATCTAGCAGCATCAAGGATCAATGATATAATCTTCATAATAAGTCATTAATATAATAAAAATTATTGGGCAAAAGGAGATAATGCCTATGAAAGAGATACCGAAATTATTACTAATTCTTTATTTGCAACTGGGGGAAGGTGGGAAGTTGTGCCAACTCCATTACAATGTATATATATATATATATATATATATATATATATATATATATATATATATATATATATATATATATATATATATATATATATATAGGCCAGACTTCGGTTTAGACCAGGTACATATTTAAAAAACTACTGAAGGTACGTAAAAAAGGATTATATTTTTGGAATCCTTGTCGAATTTCAGGTAGGAAACATTGGGAAATAAAAAGAAATTCTTATAATAATAAAGTTTATATAAGTAAAGTTTACTTTTTTATAAAGGTGGAAATAATCGTACGTCTGGCAATGTCATTTTTTTAAAATAAATTTGAATAACTAAAATTTCGCTAATGACTAGCAAAATTGTAAAATATATATATATATATATATATATATATATATATATATATATATATATATATATATATATATATATATATATATATATATATATATATATATATATATATATATATATATATGGTGTAATACATCAGTTAGGCCTGAATACGGTGGCCATCTTCGGTAGTTCAGGTTACATAACCGTGATAAAGTCGAATTAGGTTGGTTAGTTCAGCGCTTATCGTACATAATCATGTTTTTTTTTTTTTTTTTTTTTTTCCTACCTGAAATTCGACAAGGATCCTAAAAATATAATCCTTTTTTACGTACGTTCAGTAGTTTTTTAGATATGTACCTGGTTTAAACTGAAGTCTCACCATAGATATATATATATATATATATATATATATATATATATATATATATATATATATATATATATATATATATATATATATATATATATATATATATATATATATATATATATATATATTGGTGATGGATAGGATGTCATTTTTTTCTTATTTGCGGATGCGGATACGGAAGCGGAAGTTAATTTTGATGAGGATGCTCCGCGGATGCGGATGCGGAGGCCATCACTAATATACATATATATATATATATATATATATATATATATATATATATATATATATATATATATATATATATATATATATATATATATATATATATATATTTCAGACTGACTATCTTGCTCTTAGCTCCGCGCTTTATTCAGCACCTAAGAGAGAGTACGCTATTCTTCCAGACGTTTCAAGGATCACAGAGTCAGTTACCGAGCCATTCCTCGACGTCATGCCCTCGCATGCAGTTGTGTCGGTGGTCTCAAGAAAATATCTAAACGACATAGTGTATTTAATCCTCTGGATTCCTGCCAAATGAGGATTCATCTGTGAGGAACAGCGTGACGAAGTTTTCAAAACACCCACATTTGAGAAAGCGATAATCACCTTGGCCTTCGCCCGTTCAGGCACCTGCACCAATTACGAGTTAATGTGAGGCCTGGTATAATTGACGACATCCTAATCGATCCATTTGCCTTTCCATAGCACTTGAAAAGCCACTCCTACCTTCAGTTCTTTCAGAGTCAATTACCGGTACTCTCGAGAACGTCTCTTTGGCAGTTCGTTGAGATATGTGGTACATGCATGATGGAGCTCCAGCCCATTTTTTGAGACAACTTTGTCGAGATCTCGACGCTACATTTCATAATCGCTGGATTGGACGCGAGACACCAGTGACATGGTCGCCACGGTTTCCCTACCTCAACCCATTGGATTATTATTTGTGGAGATACCTGAAAACACTCGTGAACAGAAACCTTGTTCCGAATGTTAATACTATTCCGCAACGTATGTTCGATCAATGCGACGACATTCGTATGCATGCCAATGTCCTCCAAAGACTGGTAGAAGTTTGCATTGTCGCAAATGGGTCTCATTTCGAACACTTTCTGTGAGTGGGACTGTGATGTGTACCACCACCACCTGCCTCGTATGTTAATAAATAATATTACAACATTGATACTGTTTTATGTTTGTTCCTACTGGTGTGGCATTTCTTTTCCCATGTATCATCTCTATCGAACATTTTGTGATTATGTGTATTTAAAAGAACTTTCTCCCCAACAGTTTTTTCGTACGTCACGGCGTTTGTCACTTTAATTAATAGATAAGATATAGAAGATAAAAGATGTTTCCAGATCTCTTCTTTAAGGATAAATTTGAAAAATTAGGAAAGTACTAAGAATAAATGAGTTGAAGTTAGATCGAGATGGAATATCAGAGGAATTGTTTAAAGTTGAATTAGTGGTAAAGTTAAGAGGAAAGAGTTCAGCTCTAGCAGAAAGTAAGACACATTCTGTGTCATAAATTATGGCAGGCAAAACAGCCATTCGAATTCATTACATATTAAATCTATACTTTGGTTTCCTTTCAAAAACAAAAGGTGAGGTCTTGAGGGAGAGAGGATGTGCTTAACAAAGTAAAAATTAAAATACTTTAATCAAATTTAGTAGAAAATAATGAAAAATAAAAGCAAACAATAAAGCAAGCCGGTCCCGAAGATTTTATGACAATATCGCCATCACCAGAGGCCACAAAAAAAATCCTAAGAGTATATATATATATATATATATATATATATATATATATATATATATATATATATATATATATATATATATATATATATATATATATATATATATATATATATATATATATATATATATATATATATATATATATATATATATATATATATATATATATATATATATATATATATATATATATATATATATATATATATATATATATATATATATATATATATATATATATATATATATTCAGTTGTAAGGATGGCACTTTTGACGGGTAAAAGGGCATGTAGGCCTTTGATTGCAATTTTAAATCTATTCTCGACCAGGCTGACCTTTTTGTGCTATGTTTCTTGACTCCTCTTTGGGGTTAGGGACCCCAGCCTATATATATATATATATATATATATATATATATATATATATATATATATATATATATATATATATATATATATATATATATATATATATATATATATATATATATATATATATATATATATATATATATATATATATATATATATATATATATATTATAATAATTTAATTAAGAATAATTTTTGAATTATTTATAAAAAAATTTTAAAAAAAAAAATGATTTAGTTAAAAAAAAAAAAAAAAAAAAAAAAAAAAAAAAAAAAAAAGGAGACTGGAATTTGAGTCGCAAACCAACTTTTATAATATTAAAACATTGAAGCGAATTATTCATGGAATGAAAAGCCTAAAAAACTTGAGCTCGAAAAAAGAGTGAACGATGCGCGTGCGTCAATCGTGTGACTCACTTTTCTATTTAGTCACGCATTCCTCGGACATTTGACTAAACTTTTATTCACGAAATCTTGCTCAGTGTTCTTGCAAGGACAGCTATAAAACCAATGCTCATTTAAAACTTAGAGCGAGAAAAAAAGCTAAAATTGTGGCTAAAACTTAAATTTAAACTCTTAAGACTTTTAATATCAACAAACACTAACGTTAA
>SEYY01001331.1:77500-80000 GCA_009176605.1 Armadillidium nasatum | reverse complement strand
AGCCCTTTTCAAGGAGGGGGCACACATAAGTGGAAGAAAACTCATTCAAACACACACCTATCGCACATCCCTCAGGTGGGCACAAACGGAAGACTTGAAGAGTGGAAGATTAAATGCAGGAGGAAAAATAGATGATGGTAGAGAGTTCCACAGAACAGAGGTGGCTGGAAAGAAGGAGGCACCACAACGGGCTAGCCTGGGGTTTCCTACATCAACACAAAATTCGTGTGAAAGCAGGGCATCCCTTGTGCAACGAGGACGACGCAACGGTGGAGGAATGCGAGAGAGTTTATTTCCCCTATGTATTTAGCAATTATGTTTAAAAACGTAGTTCGTAGACTGTAGACATGAATATGTATAAAGAATTTAATTATGTAAATAGAGTAAAAAAAATTGCTTCATCAATTGGAGGTTCAAAAGAGATGGCAAAGAATTTATGTTTCCAAATAACAACAATTGTAAATAGAACCGTTTCCACAAGTCAATTTGTACCGATTGCGTCATATCGAAACTCTATATAAAAAAATGTAATAACTTATTCAGTTTATTGTGTACATTTAAAGCAATTAAAGGATTATTGATTACTGTTTTGATGTTTTATAGGATGCATTCCTCAAAACTATTCAGTTTGCCTTTCAAGGTGTTACTTGAAATATCTCCAAAAGAAGAAAATTTACTTCTATAACTCATACATACCCACAATATATATATATATATATATATATATATATATATATATATATATATATATATATATATATATATATATATATATATATATATATATATATATATATATATATATATATATATATATATATATATATATCGTTGCACGGAGCTGTCAGGAATGTTAGTGCTTTAAAAAAAGAGAAGAGACAAGCAATATTAGAAGAATCATTCAAAAATGAGAAAATTAGGTCTTAAAGTTGAAAAGATATATTTGCTTGAAGTATATTAGTGTTTAAAGCCAAGATTAGAGATGTGTTATATAACATCTCAATACTTAATTTCTGATGATACCTTCACCAAGGTTATTCTTTTGTCCATAAGTGGTGGACACGCAATAATGCGCCAGGGCTTGTAACTTGGCCCTTCAATTAATTGTCTTGAACTCTAAACTATCAATGGGAATCAATGCAAGTAGAGTTTTTATCTAGAAGATTAGAGAATTGATCTATAGGATTCTATTAGAAAGAGTTTAGAAGACATTTGGGAAAAGATGCTTGTCACAATAACATCGTGGAAATCCCTCTTAGGAGTAGATAATATATATATATATATATATATATATATATATATATATATATATATATATATATATATATATATATATATATATATATATATATATATATATAATATATATATATATATATATATATATATAAGCTTTAATGACCTGTTTGTATAATAATTACTACAGTTTTCAACTGAAATTATAAAAGTAGGGCATGTTAGTGGACATGGCTGAAATTTAATTAATTGGTCATTCAACCTTTTGGGATCTTGAAGCAATGAAAAATCAATGGTCTAATTCCTGAAAGGTTCAAATCTTTTCAACTTCCTCAGGTTTATTGATCGACAAAAATTTTGCTTAATAATAGAAATAGTTGTTGGAATGTCGGGAGGAGCTGAGCGACACATTTACTGTTAATGGCTATATATATAATATATATATATATATATATATATATATATATATATATATATATATATATATATATATATATATATATATATATTATATATATATATTATATATTATACTGTCTCCTCTGGTGGGTTAAGACCAGAAACCTACTAATTTCCATCAGAGTTGGGGCAATACTGGGACCAGGTATTTAAATGCCGACTTGTCTACGGTGGTTCAAACGATAGAGTGATTGACTCACGTGCTTGAGGGCGCTGGTTCGATCCTACTTGGGGATCCAAGGTATATACTACCTAGAAAAGTTCCTCTCCTAGAATTGGGCAATGCAATGACCGTGAGATGTGAAATTTTAATTTAAAAAAAAAAAAAAAAATGCTTAAAAATGTTCAAGTGAAAGAAACTGTTGAAAAAGCAGATAAAGGGAGTGTGTTCTAGACTTTATCAGTAGATTACATGTAAAATTGAGCATAGCGGTTAAGTCTGGGGTCAGAGAGTTGGACAGAGAAAGGATGAGATTGCATAGAAAGGCGTGTCGCACAAACCTTTCTCAGTGCAGGTGGTATGCGATGAGAGAATTGAGAAGTGCAGTGTCCATTGTAATAGCGATTGTAAAAAGAGAATGACGTAACAGTTCGACGAGCTGAAAGAGACTGAATAGAATTAATGAGAGTGAGAGGGATAATATGACGAAAAGCCCTAGGTTCCACCTTCTCAAGGAGAGCTGAATGAGTAAAACCACCCAAGATGTGTGAACCGTACTCCATTCAGAAGCGAATAGCACCCTTATAAAGAGCAAGCAATTGGGGTGGAGGGAAGAAATTATGAAGGCGCTTCAGAATACCCAAC
>SEYY01001331.1:52500-72500 GCA_009176605.1 Armadillidium nasatum | reverse complement strand
CTTACGTGTTATCAAGAGAAGCTTTAGGCATAGCATGCACTCTTACTTTAGAAGGGTGTCTAAAAGGACTATGTATGCTCATTTACTATTCCTACAAGAAAGGAAAATAAAACCCTTCACAATGACTGTTGTTTCTACAAGAATATTGTCCCAAAGAACTGGAAAATTAAAAAATGGCAAGCTCCTCAGTATTCAGACAAATCATTTTTTATAGTTTCCCCTCTCGTATTGAAAAGCTGCCAAATACCAAAATCATCATAAAATGTATTGTTGGATTTTAAAGTGCTATTTATTTGCTTTAAAGGGAAAATAAGCATTTTTTTTTGTTATTAGCAGTTGCAAGCACTCATCTGAAAGCTAAAATCCTTTGAGTCCGGAGTCGCAGCCAGGAATAATCTGTTTTGCTATATTCTCTCTTTTATAAACTAAAAATAAAATTTTTTATCAACTCTCCTTATCAAATTGATACTAGTAAAATAGCTAGAATAGCTTGCAAAAGATTTGTAAAATGAGAAAGTGTTGGTTAAGTGATGTCAATGAGGAACACAATGAAAGATTTCAAAAAAACAATGTAGCAATCACGACTGTAGAACCTGAACGTGGAATCACTGAATTAGTAAATTTTGATGGTCAGGAATCGGTATATGAGTCTGAATTGGAGGTTTTCTGAAATTGCAGTTGGGTTTGAAACTAGGTTAGCATCGAACTTCGTAGAATTTACATTTTAAGCTACTCTGATTCTTCAAATGATTATTTTTTTCTTGTATAGTTCATTTTCACTTTTAACTGGGGATACTTTGAAGAAAAGAAGGGAGTATGTAGATGGGTAGAGATCTGTGGGGAAGGAAATATGTAATAAGAGGGTAATGAATTGAATCAGATAACATGGAGTAGGATTCATACTAAGACTGGATATAACACCGTTCATGTAGAACTCAGAAGGAGGAGAGATTTGTCACACGTACAGACAAACTGAAAAGAAAGTATTTTCGTCCATTTCGGGTGTATAATAAGGACATGCTAAGGTGAAAATCAGATGGCTTACGGAAATGTTGGAGGAAATGGTTTAGACAATTAAAGAGAGAAGGAGATGTAAATGAAAGAGATGGGAAGAAAAGGGATGGGGGAATCGGATGTTGGGATCATATAGTGAAATTGTTAGAAATTTATAGAGATATATTTTGATTAGTTTCTGCATCAGAAAGGATATAAAAATTACAAATGACTTTTACCAAAAATAAGGCACACACCTTACAAATATTGAATATAAATAGTGTCATCTCTTCATATAAAATGATAATACATAATGTGAAATTAATAACCTTATGGATAAGAATCACAGATTGTTGATCAAACGGAAGAAATGGTTGTCACTGAAGCAGTGAAGGAAATACCAAATGATGTGAAGGCAGCGAAAGAACTGGGTAGAAAGTATATGGTAAAAAAAACTTGAGAAAGTATACAAACCATGTTGGGTTGAAGAGGTGAGGGTGTGGTATGAAGAAGAGAATTGTGAGGAAATGGCTGAAAAATAAAACCGTAGAATAGAGAGACTCATAAGAGGAACACAGAATAAGATGGAAAGAGTTAAGGGAAAAGCAAAGGAGTATGTGGAGAATGGTAGAGGATATTAAAGGAAACAGGAAATGTGTTTAGATTAACAATACCGTACAGATGATCAAAGATGAAATCGTATAATATAAAAGATTTACATGGAGAAGCGCTAATAAGATCAGAAAAGAACAAATAGAGGGAGTATTTTAATGGCCTAGGAAAAGTGGGTAGGAAACAGATGAGATCACTAGATGAATGTTTGAGGAAGTGACGTAAGGAGAATGAGAAACAGCTACTCTGGACGTGTGAAGAAGAAGTCGGGTTCTTGGACGCAGCCTTTAATTTTTTTAATGTATATTGGGTGAATAGCAGACACCTAGAAGAACAGGGAATATCAATTGTAACACCACTGTACAAGGGCAAAGAAGATATGGGAAAATGTAAAATCTATAGAACGATCTCTCTGATTGATCACCAAGCAAAGGCATATGAATACCGGAGAGAATACTGAGGAAGTTCATGGGACCCAAACTTAGGGAAGGAGCAATATAGTTATCGAAATAAACGGAATTGAATGTACACTGGAGTTTGCATTGTCACCAACAATATCAATACAAAAGAAATGAAATACAATAAAAAAAATTAAACTGCTTTCACAGACGTGTAAAGAGTTTTCTTCTGTTCCGAGGAAGAGAGGTGGAGATCTCCAAATAGAGTTTACAGAGTGGGAATAATATTGAGGAGGACTTTGGAAAGTGTAATGTAAGGAAACAAAAATAGAAGTAAAAAATTGGAGTTTACCAGGAAAGTGTAATGGTCTTTAATTTGTTAATTGATGCTGTAAGGAGAGGGGGATATATTCGAAAGAGAAGGAAGAAATAAAGAAGAGGTTAGAAGTATGACAAAGCAGTATTGTAAAGCAAACTATGAGAGCGATTTAATTCATTACAAAGGACAGTTATATGAGAGTAGAGATGAAGCTAGTAATCTTTGTAGGTATACTAACATCTGCTATGCAGCATAAGGCGGAGATCTGAGCATAATAACAAATGAGAAAATAATAGAAATGGAAGATATGAATATACTACAAATTTCAGTTGAAAGTTTATGAGACACAATGAGACGCGAATCAATCAAAGAATATATTGAGTTGAAGCCTCTGAAAAGCAAAATATATGCAGAATAGTTCGAAAGAATGAAGAGGAATAAAGTGGGAAAGAGAAGGTGAAAGCTGAGGACGAAGGGACTCAGGCAGTGGAAGACCTCGAAAGAAATGAATTCATCTAATATAGGAATCATTGAGAAAATATTTAATTCCAAAATTGATGAAATGAGCTGGTCCTGATAGACAGGGAAAAAGAGATTTGATCCTGGCCCCAGAAACAGGCTCCCCATAAGTATTCTTTCTGAGCTGACGTAAGCTATAAATAACTCACTGTCATACACCTATACCTCCAAACACACGCATACACGCATACACACACACACACACACACACACACTATATATATATATATATATATATATATATATATATATATATATATATATATATATATATATATATATATATATATATATATATATATATATATATATATATATATATATATATATATATATATATATATATATATATATATATATATATATATATATATATATATATATATATATATATATATATATATATATATATATATATATATATATATATATATATATATATTTGGAGTTTGAGTCAGTATCGAAATCACTTCCCAAATAGTTGGGATAGGAAGCAGACGATACTCAGTAGCTGGATTCGTAACTCTGACGTGAGACTGAATAAGAAATATAGAAATAAAAAGAATTCCCAAAATAAAAGTTGCTGAATAATCGATTTGCTTTTTATTTTCTTTATCAAATAAACAAAAAAATTGATTTTATTTCATACAACATCAGTATAAAAGCGAAGTTTGCTTCTAGTTGAGGCACAAGCTGCATTATATATGAAACAAAAGCAAAACTAAATTATTTCTGGAAAAATATCGATTGCAGGTAGAAACCAAGAAAACTTTTGAAGCGAATAAAAATATAAATAAATAAAAACATTTATCAACAAAAAGCAATGCAGTTAGACAATATTTTACAGAGATATATTCTTTTCAAAATTGAAGAAAAGAAATGAATATGCCTTCTCACATCTGGTATAAATGCCCTGTAAAGAAGTTTTCAAGAAAGATATTCTATCTGTAGTGTTTCTCTCCAAAATTGTCACAAAAGAGAGATATGCAGGAACCTCAATATATAACCTTGGATTTTATAAAATGGGGCTCTGCCCGTGAGGGGTAGTGAGGTGTAAAAAAAAAAATATATATATATATATATATATATATATATATATATATATATATATATATATATATATATATATATATATATATATTATATATATATATATATATATATATATATATATATATATATATATATATATATATATATATATATATATATATATATATATATATATATATATATATATATATATATATATATATATATATATATATATATATATATATATATATATATATATATATATATATATATATATATATATATATATATATTATATATATATATATATATATATATATATATATATATATATATATATATATATATATATATATATATATATATATATATATATATATATATATATATATATTAAGTAAGAATTTTTGAAATGCTTAGAGATACGCAACTAATTTTGTTAGATTAATTTTATTGTTAATTTACAATCAAAATTTATGTTACAAAAAAAAGGCATAAGATGATTATGGTATTCATTCACTGATTTTAATTAATATATTCATTATTTACTTGTTCTATTTTACGCTATTTATATAGAAACATTGATGTATAAGATTATGCAATAATGCATAATAATAATAATAATAATAATAATAATAATAATAATAATAATAATAATAATAATAATAATAATAAAAATAATAATAATAATAATAATAAACAATACTAATAAACAATAATAATAATAATAATAATAATAATAATAATAATAATAATAATAATAATGATAATAATAATAATAATAATAATAATAATAATTATAATAATAATTATTATTATTATTATTATTATTATTATTATTATTATTATTATTATTATTATTATTATTATTATTATTATTATTATTATTATTATTATTATTATTATTATTTTAGCATTTTTTAAGCAGTTTAAAATTTTTTTTGCCTATGGGAAAGAAAAAAAGAAAATATTTTAATTAATTGAATTAATTAAGACTCTGAACAGACGCTTATACAAAAAGACTTTCCACACTTCCTTTTAATTAACATAGAATATAAAAGCAGAAATGAAAATCCAATTTTCTATTATTTCGTGAAATGTTTTTTTTATTTATTTTATTATTATTATTATTATTATTATTATTATTATTATTATTATTATTATTATTATTATTATTATTATTATTGTTATTATTATTTTTTTTAATATTATTATTATTATTTTTATTATTATTATTATTATTATTATTATTATTATTATTGTTGTTATTATTATTGTTTATTTAATATTATTATTATTATTATTATTATTATTATTATTATTATTATTATTATTATTATTATTATCCTGTGGCAGTAAAACGTCAATATAATGTAATATTAATTTCCTAAAATCAATATCAGTAAAAGGCAAAGCAACAAATGTAACAAGTCCTTGGATTGATTTTATAAAATCAATGTTTATTATGTATTGATTAAACGTGGCTTCGTTTTATTTTTTATTTTTTATTTTTTTATTTTTTATTTTTTATTTTTTATTTTTTTTTAGTTTGTGCATCACAAATAAATTGTAATTAAAGTGTATGCATTTAATAAATTTCAATTTAGAACCTGATAAATTAAATACGCTATTTATATAGAAAAATAACTGATTTATAAAAATATCATTTTTTGGGGCCTAATCTTCGCCTCATACCTAACATAATTTAAAATTTATCAAATGATTTTTCATTTCTTATTTCTTGCAAGCATAATGAATGAGTAATAGGAAATGACGTAAATAATATATAAAAAGAATGAGAATAGAATTTTTTTAAATTCTTTTGTATCTCAATTGATTGTCTTCTTTTGTCCTGTGCAGGAATTTAGTCTCCCAAGAACTTCAGCAACTGATTCAAACCTTTAAAATATAGAAAGATAGCTTTCAGTTTATTAATATACTAATGAGTACCAATTGTTAAACTAAGTTAATTTTAGTGAATGATGTGTCCCAAGTTAGAAACTCATTAAATGAAAGCTAAGACAAAATGGATATTAGAACTCAGACGGTTACAACAGATTAATTAATAGTGTGAATTTTAAATTTTATTTTATTACTAAAAAATTTATTTCAAATTTTTTTTTTATTACATTCAAATTTTATAAAACATCAATCTTTTCTTAGTAGCAGCTCAAAGAAAGTAGAATAAAAGAGAAGGAAGAGTGTTCCAAGTTTTACCTGAAGACCACGTGAATGTTAAGTTTTGGATCAGAGCTCTGGACAGAGGAAAGATAAAAACTTTGCAAAAATACGAATGAGCCTCCATCAAAAGAAAAAGAATGTTTAGAATAGCAATGTCTGCTTTGTAATAGCGATAACGGGATAAAAAGGGATGTAACAGCTCGTCCACCAGAAAGTGAGGTGATGGAGAGAGAGAGAGAGAGAGAGAGAGAGAGAGAGAGAGAGAGAGAGAGAGAGAGAGAGAGAGAGAGAGAGAGAGAGAGAGAGAGAGAGAGAGAGAGAGAGAGAGAGAGAGAGAGAGAGAGAGAGAGAGAGAGAGAGAGAGAGAGAGAGAGAGAGAGAGAGAGAGAGTTCACAAAAGTATTATACTTCAAACTTACAAGGAAAGCAAATAAATGACTGTGATACATATTCCATACAAAGATACAAGAACGCCAAACACAAGTTTTTTTTTTTTTTTAGAAAATAACTTGAATAGGGTGAAGAAATTCTGAGAACAAATTTCTTCAGAACAAAAATCGGCCAAACCTTCGAAAATCTTGTTTTTTGAGAAGAAGAATCGGATCCTTCTATGAAATATAGAAAATATTTTCTAAATTGGAAAAGCCTGTCGAGTAAAAAGATAAGTGAACTTAATAAGAAAGCTATGAAATTTAACTTCATTTTTTCTGCCCCAGGTAGAAATAAAAGAAAGATCCGAACTCAGTTGGTTCAATGTTATCTTCATCGAATTAGCCATTTGTGAATGATGAAGAGATATATAGAGTAATAAACTGTTTTTGTAAGGTATTTCAGCTCATCATTAGTAATAAATTTAAAAAAGTTGAACAGATATTCTATAAAACTATTTATATATATATATATATATATATATATATATATATATATATATATATATATATATATATATATATATATATATATATATATATATATATATATATATATATATATATATATATGTATATAGTATATATATATATATATCTTGGAAATCTCTAATCTCGTAACTTCGATGGTCTGTAGCTTAAAAACATTCATTTCTACTACACTACTACAATAATCTTGCACTTATGATACTGTTCTCTCAATAGAACTGGTTTCTTATAACATTTATAAATATCTAATTACTTCTCATGAGATTGTCACATTACTGAGGTCTTCTATTTGGGGGATTTCAATGTATACACCACTGAATGGTTAGGTTCCTCTCATACTGATCCAGGAGGAGGGGAGGCCGAAATATTTAGCATTGTCAGTGATCTAGAGTAAGTAATTAAGGAACTTACGCACCCATGCTTCATCACTAGTCTTTCTTAAAATACGCCGTCTTCGCTCCTATTAGTAACCCTGACCACAACTTTATTTCTTGTAATTTTCATAATTTTCTCCAACAGCTTCGTTTGACCTAAGTTCACCTTTTGCCACTATATTAGGGCTGAATAGGGGGCTTTGCTTCTCTTCTATGTTAACTATCCTTTGAGGGACTGCTTTGTCCCACAAGATGTTTTGGTTTTTGGAGATAGAGTGGGGCTGTAATCGTTGATGGGATATGCCAGCTAATTCCTTCTTGGTCAAAATATTTCTCTCCGAAGAATCCATGGTTTGGCTGTGCTTGCTCTCGTTCAATACTGGATAGAGACATAGCGTATCGAGAGTGGGAAAATCCTCGTTCTCCTAGCTCATTTACCTTCAGCTCGAAATCGTTGCAGAGATATCATTCGACTAACAAAACAGACTTTCACCAAATGAATATGCACTGACCTCCTAAGTTCTCCTACTGATAAATCTTTCTGACTTCTTGCCAAATATATCTCTAAGTTTCTCTGAGTATTTTTTTCGCCCTCTTATTCTGCTGATAATACTCCAACGGAAGTTATCCTCAAATTCAAAACTTCTGCTTCTCCTTTCAGTTATCCCATACTTTTATTAGAGAATATATTTAATCAGGAGTATGAGCTTCTGAAATCTGTGAACGTTGAGAAGGTATGAGGCTTGGATATCATTCCTCTCAGAGTTTTAAATGAGTTGAGCTTCTGAACTGGCTCCGTCCTCGTTAGTAGTATACATGGCACTTTTGAGTGGTGCCAGATTTTGTCGAGGTAGCTAAATTTGGCAACCTAAGCCTAACGGAATTTTGATTTGCAATTGCAAATCATTCCGCTCAAATTAATCTCACGCTCTTTCCTGGCACCATTTTGGGGGTTCAACCTATTGAAATTGGCCTCAAGTCGGTGGAAAGGGCCCCAAAATGGTATCAGGAAGTTTCCTGAGTTTGGGGGATTGCTACTTTCACCTCACTCTCTTTTCTGATCCTTGTTTTGCTGTTCAATCAGACAGAAATTAGCTCGAATCTGAGGGCAGGGAATCCGGGGTATGCGAGCGTTCATGAACCGTCAAAGAAAAGGTCAGGAAAGTCCCTGAGAATGTGACATTGCGCTCAATTGTAAAACAGACCGTTAGTCTTAGGTTACTAGATTTAGCTACCTCGACAAAATCTGGCAACCCTCAAAAGTGCCATGCATACTACTCTCGCTCAACCATTCTTTCCATACCTCCATACTAAAGCTTCCCCCATTGTTGGGAGCGAGCATTAGTCCATCCTATTCCGAAGAGAGATAGCTTCTGATCCTTCTATCACCCTATAGCTCTCATTTGTGTTCTGTCTAAAATCTCTGAAGCTCATCGGAACTTTCATTTCTTGGATCATCTGGAATTCCATTCTCGTTTTTCCAAACTTCAGTATGGCTTTCGTCGTTCAAGGTCTACTGGCAATATACTTTGCTAACTCACATATTTATTATTTTATGCCCTTAATGACTAAGGAGAGTCTTGTGTGATGGTGCTTGACATATCTAAGGTATGGTATGTCACTGCTTTCAAACTTCTCTCCTTTTGCGCTTCATCCTTCTCTTTCTTTACTTTTCTCATCGTTCCATATCGACTGTTGTTGATGAGGCAAGTTCTTCCTTTCTTGTTAATAGTTGTGTTGCTTAGGGTTCAGTAGTATTTCCTACTCTATTCTTACTTTTAATTAATGATCTCATCTTTCATCTAATTTTATATATACATATGCAAGTGCTTCGTCCCTCTATTTTTCTATTCATTTCAAATTTGTTCTCTCTTTGACAACTAGAGTTGCCTCTCGTGTTAATCTTTCCGATTCCATTTTTGCTGATCTGGATAGAATTTCCCAGTGAGGTAGACTCAACCTTCTGAAATTTAACTCTTTAAAAACTCAACTTCTTGTAACCTCCCTATCAAAGATACCTCCTAACTTTTCTATTTCTTTCGATGGTTGACAATATCAACACATTTGACTTTAAAGTTCAATAAAAAAAATGTATTGAAAACTTCACATCCCAATGGTTGCTAGGGAGGTCTCAAAGAATTTGAGTTTTATTTAGACTGCGAGATGTTTTTCTCTTTAAGGAAATTATCGATTTAAATACTAAAAGACTTATAAGCTGCTCCATACTTTCCAGCTCATTAGAAACTTTATTTTTGTGATGTGACGTTTCTGTTTTATCTCCTTACTATATTTACTATAGTCGCAAACGTTTGAGGGAACTGACTACTTGTATGCCTTCCCTTTTACGGTGTCCTCGTTGCACAAGGGCGCATTGTCTTCACATGAATTGTGGATGGACACTGGTACTTCCTTCTTTTCAGCCACCATTGCTTTGTGCAATTCTTTTTTTTTATCTTTTGTGTTTCCTGATGAATTTAATGTCAATTACTTTAAAGCTCATATTTGTGCTACCCTGCAAAATTTGTTTCAGGTGGGAACTGCAAGGGATTATTTTATTATTTTAACACCCAGGGCTCTACTGGTGATTGGTGCTGATAACTGTGCATATATATATATATATATATATATATATATATATATATATATATATATATATATATATATATATATATATATATATATATATATATATATATATATATATATATATATATATATATATATATATATATATATAATATATATATATATATATATATATATATATATATATATATATATATATATATATATATATATATATATATATATATATATATATATATATATATAAGCGTTTTGGTGTGAGTGTATATTTGTAAATAAAAGGTCTTTACAACTTTGATTGGCCATGTAAAACTTTTTATCAAGCAAATAAAAATACACAGAATAAGATAAGGCTGGTCCTTACGTATTACTAGGGTTTTCTGAAATCACCAACCAACACTCATCATGGGCACCGTTAACTATGGATACCTTACTTAAAGGGTATTCAAGTTTCTGTCATGCATGTTTCAAACCAGCGTTTACTCTTGACTTAAATTCTAATTAGTTTTGGCTTAAAATATTAGTTACTGATACGGGAGTAATAAACACTGTCTGTGCAAAAATCTCACATGATATAATTATACTTGTATAGTATTATGCCTAATGATCT
Source organism: Armadillidium nasatum (assembly GCA_009176605.1). NCBI lineage: Eukaryota > Metazoa > Arthropoda > Malacostraca > Isopoda > Armadillidiidae > Armadillidium > Armadillidium nasatum. Next base: position 61,956 of record SEYY01001331.1, on the reverse strand, counting down.
TCATGGCCAAGCTGTGATGGAAACCACAGCAACGAATTCACCAATTTAGAAATTTCTCAGTCAGAACATCATCAGTGTCCAATGTGGTGTCACCCCATTATACTAAAAAAGAATTGTGATATGAAGTTGTAAATCTTCTATCTGAATGTAAGCAAATTTTGCCAACATATCGAGGGAATGGTTTACGTTGAAGATTTTTTGGTGAAATTCAAATAGACTGACCACTTTTTACGTGAAACTTTACACCAATTTTGGACAACTACTGATGCTCTCACAATTGAATCGTTTATCAGTATAGATTTTGATTTTTGATATCTTATTCGGCACATGAAAACTTGACATCATAAAGATTTTAAGAAATTTTGTGTGGTCTTTCAAGTTAAAAAGCATATCAATATTTTGATAGTTTTAACGAGTAGTCCTATTAATAAAAGGAATAGGCGTGCATTTCTAAGCGTATCTTTAGTACCTAACAAGATTAAGAATTACTTGAAGCTTCAAACACTGTTCATCCGAAGCACATGGACTGCGAATTAATGACTGTCGCTCACTTTCGATTTTTCATTTTACACTTGAAGTTCCCCGTAGCCTTTCTTATGCCAACACTTCATTGAACATTTCATCAACGGTTTTAAAAGCAAACATCAAACGTGGCTAACTTATTTATGAAGTTCAAAGTTTAGGCTGAAAGTGGTATCCGATTTTGTTCCAAAAAACCGCTCAACACACTGTACATAACACATTTCTCTTAAGGATTTATGCAAATGAAGAAATATAACTCTGCTTTTGATTAGGTAGCCGGACGGCACTACCTATTATATGTCCGAGACCAAAGACTTCATTTGCAAAACTTTTTAAGACGTTCTTCTAAATGAAACCAACACAGAATCCCGTGGGAAAAAACTGAGTTTTTTTTTAGTGCAATATATATGTTACTGTAAATTTTGTTGGAAATAAAAAATACTGAACTCCTCTCAGTATATTTCAAAAAAACAATAATGATGCTAATAATTATAAATATCATAAGAATTTTATTTACCAATGTTCCAGTTGTTGAGAGTAGAAATTATAACTCAACATGTTTACCATTCAAATAGCTCCCCTCCTCTTCATATATTCGAAAACCACATGTGGAACTTACTATTAATATATTGCACAGAAACACCTTTTTAAATTTCAAGACAGTCTCTACCTACAAAAAGATGGCGTTGCTATGGGTTCTCCTCTGGATCCTTCTTTCGCAGACTTTTATATGTCTGAACTTGAAAACAGAATCTTAATTGAAAATAATACATTCAGTCCTATCTTCTATGTAAGATATGTTGATTATACCCTTACCATTTTTAGGATCCGTAATGACATTTTTCAATTCACCAACCACTTACAAGATTTATCTTGTCTAAATTTCACTTCTGAAATATCTCTAAATAATATTATCAACTATTAGATGCAAAAATCAAAATTAATGATAATGGAACCTTTTCAACGGGCATACATTTCAAGCCAACTGATAACGGGCTTTACTTTAATTACAACTCCTACTCCCCAGAAGTATATAAACATTTAATTGTTAAAACGCTTATATAGAGAGCTTTTAAATTGTCCTCAGATTGGGAATCATTTCATGTTGAAGTTAAGAGGATCAAAAGGAACTTAATCAACTGTAACTACCCACTATCTATAACAGAAAAACTAATCAATAGAACCATTACCAAACTTTGTAAGAATTAGGAAAATACTAGCAATAACTGATAAAATTAATTTTTATTTTTAAACTTCCAATGCTGTTGATTTTGACAAAGAGGAAAAATGTCTGCTTGCAATTATTGATGCCCACATGAAACCCACAAATAATTCAAAAATAATAGTTAAACTATATCATAAAAGCAGACTATTTTCTTCATGTTTTCCCATTCAGCTAATCATCATGTCGTGTACCAATTTGCTTGTCCCGAGTCTGATTGTACGTCGACGTATATTGGTTACACGACTAATAGATTAGCAGATAGGCCATACCAACATCATTTTAAGCCCAGAAAAATTTACGAGCACTTCTATACTGAGTATGATATTTCCCAATCATTTAAAATTCTTTGCTCCTATTGTGAATCGCAGAAATTAAAAATCGATAAAGCTTGCTATATTAAAAACTGCGAAGTAGACATTAATATTAAGTTTAATATACTGTCACTCAAACTAAACATAATATGATATATTTCTTAATTTTGTAATCTATAATCTTAATTTTTACTTTTGAAACAATTCTTTCATCTGTAAAAATCCACATACTGATGATGTCCGAGGTTTACGGACGAAACCGGTTAGAAAATGAATATAATTATGCTTCTTACTTTCTTGGTTAGTTCTTCTCAAGAATTATATTAAGAAAATTAAATTTAAATTTCAAGAAAATTTTTAGGGAATTGGAAGGGAATAATAAAATATATATATTAAAACTAAAGCTGACATTGATTCCTAAATAATAATAATAATAATAATAATAATAATAATAATAATAATAATAATAATAATAATAATAATAATAATAATAATAATAATTTTATAATATATATATATATATATATATATATATATATATATATATATATATATATATATATATATATATATATATATATATATATATATATATATATATATATATATATATATATATATATATATATATATATAAATATACAAAGAAATTACCCAAATGAAATTAAAACTAAGGAGTTAGGCCTTTCGACGAAAATGCGTCCTCATCAGACTCCAAAATTATTAAAGTGAAAAAAGTTAAAGTTAAAAATCGGCTAATTTAAAAAAATTAGTAAATTCTTAGCATCTTAAGACAATGAAACATAATGAAATAAAGGGAAAAAAATAAAAAGTTAAAATCTTACACACACATACATAACACACAAAAAAATAAAAAAACTATGTATTTTATCATCTTTAATGTTTTAAGATATTAGGAGTAGCTATAATTCATTTATTGTCATTGTATTTGTTGTTGTTATCATTATTGTCATCATTTTTTTTTATATTTTATTTTTTATTTTATTTTATTTTTTTTTTACAATTGTTTATTTAGGTATATATAATTTTAACTGTGTTTCATAGGTGCTGTATTTTATTATGTTTTATAAATTTTAATATTGTTTTAAAATTATTATTATTATTATTATTATTATTATTATTATTATTATTATTATTATTATTATTATTATTATTATTATTATTATTATTATTATTATTATTATTAGTTTTATTACCATCTTTATTGTTATTATTCTCATTATTTTTACTGCCAAATTTTTTTTTCTTCTCAGTTAGTTATATATAATTTTAAGTGTATTTTTTATAATTGCTGTATTTTATCATGTTTATTGTTTTATGTTGTTAAGGGTAGTTAGTTAGCATTTTTTTCTCTTTTTTTTTGTGTGTGTATGAATTTAACTATTTTTATAGGTACTGTATTTCATCAAGTTTCATTGTTTTAAGATGTTAAGAGCATTTTTTCTTTTTTTTTTTTTTGGTTTGTGTTTTAAGGGAGGGAGATTTACTTTGTAAATTTGTAACATCCGCGCACCAGACTTTAAGGGAGGTGTCTAAGATCACTTTCACTCTTATTTTGTTACTTGTCTCTGACTTTTTTTAAATTTGAGTTTAAATTAAAGGAGTGTTGGTGGTGGGGAGTTTTGGTTTGAGTTTTTATTTGCGGAGCGGAAATTATTCGGTTTTTAACTTTATTTTTGGAGTCTGATGAAGACGTATTTGCGTCGAAAGGCCTAACTCTTTAGTTTTAATTTTCATTTGGGCAATTCCTTTGTTGAAATTGATGCGGTTAGTGAATTTTTTTGAATTTATATATATATATATATATATATATATATATATATATATATATATATATATATATATATATATATATATATATATATATATATATATATATATATATATATATATATATATATATATATATATATATATATATATATATATATAACCTCTTTTTATTATTTTTTAATCAATTTACAACTTTTTAAATAAAAATTTAATAAAATGTTATAATGAATTTTTGAACTACGTATTTGGCATGGATTTATATATTTATTTATAAAAAGTTTTTGAATTTATCGATAAATAATAATCGATTTTTATTAATAAAAATTAAACAATTTTATTCACTCATGCCAGGTGGAATGAAGCACAACGTTACTATTACTTTAAATTATTAAAGTCCTTATTTTATTATTAATTAATTATTAATATATATTTTTTATTCTTATTTTTATTATCTGTAAAACAATTTATTAATAAATTATAAAAAGTAGGTTTTTGCATCTCTTTCTCATTTTTCCTTTCTCTTTGTTTCCTTATTTTGTATCTTCCCCTGTAACTTATTTTATATATATATATATATATATATATATATATATATATATATATATATATATATATATATATATATATATATATATATATATATATATATATATATATAGTCCTAACATGACAGGCGGGCAGTCACTGGCTCGGCACTAGCACTTCTAGAGTCAGTGCCATTTCCAGCTTCACTTTCGGTTTCCATGCTCTTTCCATAGTATATTTTGAGTGAAGGGAAATGAGGGAAATCGCCCCCATCCTCTTTCTTGATGTATCTTTAATCCGGATAATCTGTTAATTAATCCGGATAATCCGATAATTAAGCCGGATAATCCTTTAAGCCCCGCACCTTTTGTCCCTTAATCCTTTACGCCCAGACTTTGGCACTCCCCCTTCAGGTTCCCACAATCACGAGTATGTGAACGTGCCGTGCCGGTTCCGTACCTGAAGGAAAACCCCTTCGGATACGGATATGCAGAAGGAACATCCGACTCTTTCGGATTCATATAATTCTGTTGATGATATCATGAGGAAAAATATGTGACCCAATTATACGGTAAATGAATTTATATTATGTAATTATGTAATGATCTCCATCGATGACGTATTAACAGTGATTATATAATTATTATGTAATAATTCATTCGAAATAATCGATGATGTAAGCATGATTATATAATCAATAAAGAAATACCGTTATCAAAGTCATAAAATTATATGATGAGGTCATATAAAAGAATTTGTTATGTAAAATATCACGTAATAACAGCTATTACATAATTGTTATGTAAAATTATTACGTAATAACAGTGATTATATTATTACGTAAGCTTTATTATATAATCAATAAAGTAATATTGATTTCAAAGTCAGAAGAGGAAAAAATTGTGCATAAATAGAATAATTTGTACTTTCTAATGTATGATCATGTTTGAGTAGTGGTAGCGTGATGGATTTTAAATCAGGTGAGGATAATTATCTCGTCTCACCAAAGTTTTGAGTTTGTATCTTAGTTTGGGAGCATTGGAGGAAGCTTTATTTTCACTCAAAAGATGGCGCTACGGTCAAGAAAATTTCGGAAAAATGTTAAAACTAAATCCAATATGACGGCAGAAATCAAGTGATTAAAAGAAAATCAAGATAGCGGAACCATGTGATCGGAAATCCAAAATGGAGGAAGAGAATCACGTGGAGAGAAAACAAAGGTGGCAGAAAACAAGTGGTCAAGAGAAAATCTACGAAGATGAAAACCACGTGACCAGAAATCCAAAATGGTGGACGGAAACAATGTTAGATAGGAGAAACTAAAGTGGTCAAGAGAAAATCTACAGAGATGAAAACCACGTGATCAGAAATCCAAGATGGTGGATGTATGAAGTAGCATCTATCTGTGTGATGTCATCACAAAGGGTACCTTGCAACATTGAAAAAAAGAGTCTTGCAATGACAACTTACCCTCAGTGTCAATTGTCGCTGACACTGGCATTCCCCTCGTACCAAATGAGGGTGGTCTAACTAAGGGTGTCATGTGCTAGAAAAAGCTAGAAGTTTTTTGAAAAGAACTAGAAAAAGCGCTCAGGTAAGAGCATGAGTTAGGTTCTGGCTCTGACTTGAAATGAGCGTGGAAACCTGAAGGGCGAGTGCCACAGGGCAGGTGGCACGTGCAATGAGAAAAAGGGACTGGAGTTAAAGGATTAATTGCCAAAAGGGGCGTGGCTTAAAGGATTATCCGGCTTAATTATTGGATTATTAATTACGGATTAATCTGATTAGCAGGATTAATAATACCTCAGGAAAGAGCGGAGAGACGATTTCCCTTCATTTAAAATATGCTCAGGAAAGAGCATGGGAACAGGAAGTGGAACTGGCACCAGAAGTGCTAGTGCCAGTTGGAGCCCGCCGATCGTGCTAGGTATAATATATATATATATATATATATATATATATATATATATATATATATATATATATATATATATATATATATATATATATATATATATATATATATATATATATATATATATATATATATATATATATATATATATATATATATATATATATATATATATATATATATATATATATATATATATATATATATATATATATATATATATATATATATATATTATTCTATGCCTTACACTTTCCCTTTTTATTCAGCCTCATTCACTTTAACTCTTTCTCTTTATTTTTCATTTTCCTTCTTTTCTGTTTTTGTAAATCTTTTCTTTTTTCATCTTTCCTTTTTCGTATGTTGTTCTCTTCTCTCTTTCTCAACACCTTCAAACTTCCTCCTTATTATCTCTCTCTCTCTCTCTCTCTCTCTCTCTCTCTCTCTCTCTCTCTCTCTCTCTCTCTCTCTCTCTCTCTCTCTCTCTCTCTCTCTCTCTCTCTCTCTCTCCATTTTTAAATGGGAGAGTAAATATTAATATTTTATAGTGGAAATTGCAAGTATGTTTTTGAAAACTCATCAAATATATTTTAGAAGTGTTTGTACTTTCTTTTTCTTAATAATAATAATAATAATAATAATAATAATAATAATAATAATAATAATAATAATAATAATAATAATAATAATAATAATAATAATAATAATAGATAAAAATGGTAGATATTTAGGTGAAAAAATATTTTAGAATTCATAATCGCCTCCCATTTCTTTTTACAGAGAAATTACTCTTAATTAACTTGATAGGAAATATAATTTTACTTATGAAGTTGATTCTTAGCGTTAAAAGGTTCTTTAAATACATTTTTAATACAATAAATATTGAATACAATAAAACTCATTCATCAAGAATATTAGTTTCTCATTCAGAATTCATATTTTCGTGTAAGAACAACTCCAGCATCGAGTAATATAATTTATGTATTTCTGTTTCAGCTCTTTTTAAATTATTGAAAACATTATTTTATATATTAAATTTCTTTGCGTAATAATGTAATTTAGTGTAATGATTTTGATATCATTTTATTATGGTTTTATTTTAAGGTGTTTTGAGTAACAGTTCACTAAAGAATAAAACTAGAATTTCTTATTTAAAGGAAAGTCTGAGCTACGTAAGTAATATCTTAAGATAAGTTTAAATCTCAACTTGATTTACTAACCCAGGAAAGAGCGATAGCAGAATTATTGGTCCTCCTTGATGATACTGAGGGATCATTGTAAACTTATTTACCTCAAATATGGGTTGCGGTAGCTCAAGGAAAATTTCAGGATCTTATGGTGACGAAGGATCCGAACTATCTTTTGACAAACCTGAAGAAAAAATAATTTTCAACGACAAAACTGAAGTAATAAAAGATCTCTTGAATAAAGAGAAGCCAAATAATAAGGATGAGATACGAAGCCCTTATAATGAAAACGGCACAGGTAATTTAGGGTATTTGAAATCTCCAGGAATAAAAGAAGACAAATTTAACTTCAAGAAAACTCCTCGAAAGAACAAAAAGAAAGCAAGAAAAGGTGAAGTATTTAAACGTATAAACTTATTCTGCCTGATTTTCAATGATGCATTTCTGTATATTTTTTCGCACAAAATAATAAAAAGCTTTTGTGTTCCTTCTATGAATAAAATTCCTAAACAGTTACTTTTGTTGATAAACTTGTTCCATAAAATTTTTAAATGAAGAATGAAATTTACATTTTCTCTTGTGTATGAAGATCATTATCAGTTTCATTGCATAAGTAACAATTTTTAAAATATATTTTTAAATATAATAATTTTATTTTATCATTCTCATTGTCATATGTACAAAACCAGCCATTTGTTCTTTCATATTATTATATTTTAATATATATATATATATATATATATATATATATATATATATATATATATATATATATATATATATATATATATATATATATATATATATATATATATATATATATATATATATATATATAGGCCAGACTTCGGTTTGAACCACTTAAATATTTAAAAAAACTACTGAACGTACGTAAAAAAGGATTATATATTTGAAATCCCTAAAGAATTTTTATAATGAAAAATTGGGATTAAAAAAAAAAATAATTATATTTATTTTAATAACAATAAAATTTATTTTAATAACAATGAAATTTGAAACATCGTACGTTTGGCAGCGCACGTCTCGTAGCGTCTTTTTATGAGTCAAATTTCGAAAATTTGAACGTGCATAAAATTCACGAGTGCGTAGAAAATTGTAACAAAAATGTAAAATATATATATATATGGTGTAATATGGCAGTATGCTACGATCCTACGGCTACTTACCAGCTATCAGTTAGGCCACAAATTCACGACAATCTCCGGTCGTCAGGTTAAATAAGTCGAAATGAGTTCGCTAAAAAAAAAAAAACTTACTAATATTAAAAATAATAAGGACAGTTTTTTCCTCAATTATCGTAAAAAAAATATTTTTATTTTTTTTTTATTTTTTTTCAAATATTTTATACTTTTCTTACTTAAATTTCGACAAGGATTTCAAAAATGTTATCCTTTTTTATGTACGTACTCAGTAGTTTTTGAAATATTTAAGTGGTTCAAACCGAAGTCTGACCTATATATATATATATATATATATATATATATATATATATATATATATATATATATATATATATATATATATATATATATATATATATATATATATATATATATATATATATATATATATATATATATTTAAAAAATCTAAATTTTGAATTCCAGTTACCTCGTCCCTGACCAAATCGGTTAAAAAAAAAAAAAAAAATGCAAAAATTGCATTAACTTAAAACATTTCAACAAAATACATTCTTTTAACTATGATAAATAAGTGACATTTCCTAAATAATAATCAAAGACCAGCTAATAGTTTAAATTTATGAGTTTGGAGTTTTTTAAACCTAATAATTTACAATAATGACTGGAGTTATTGATTGGCTCCATTGATTGTTCAATGCATAAAAGTGGTATATATATATATATATATATATATATATATATATATATATATATATATATATATATATATATATATATATATATATATATATATATATATATATATATATATATA
>SEYY01001331.1:27500-47500 GCA_009176605.1 Armadillidium nasatum | reverse complement strand
ATATATATATATATATATATATATATATATATATATATATATATATATATATATATATATATATATATATATATATATATATATATATATATATATATATATATATATATATATATATATATATATATATATATATATATATATATATATATATATATATATATATATATATATATATATATATATATTATATATATATATATATATATATATATATATATATATATATATTTGTGTGTGTGTGCGTGCGCGCGTGTTTATACGTACTGTGAAATCCTTAAATTGTGGTTTATCTCCTATCCTCTCCCTACTTTACCAGTCTTCCCTATTGCTCCTCTATCCATTTCGTTTATACACCTCTGTCTTTGATTCTCCATTCTTCATTTTATTTCCAGTCTGCTCATCCTTTGCTTGTAGATATGCTCCTCGTCTTCATATTTCAAAATTTAAGCACACCTACTTTAAATCTTTCTTTCCAAACGACCTCTCAAGTACCCTGTTTCCTAGTTTCGATGGCAAGTGTCCTCTATCCTGTTAATTATTAGCATCCTCGGAATTATCCTAAACAATAAATTACATTTAAAACCTCATAACATCACAAAGGGTGCAAAAAGTATTCTAAGAAGTTGTGGACTCTGTTCAGGTTGCAAATTTTTATTCCTTCTCAGGTTCTCTAGCAAAAAAAAAATTTCATCTTCTCTCATAAAGAATACTGTTTTCATATTTAGGGCGCTTTTGATTCGCCCCATCCTCTGGGCCTGGTAGAATCTAAAGTTTAATATCTTATCAATAATACGGTATTTTCTGTTAGCTCCAACTTTTTGTCTTTGAGACATAAACTTGCCACTTTTTTGCCTTTTCTATAGGTTCTACAAGGCAAATGCTCGTGGAAACTATCCACTAACTTCTCTTTACCTTTCATCCTTTGCAGCACAAGGGTTGCTTTGTCATTTTTTTTTTTTTTTTTTTTTTTTTTTTTTTGTGGATGTTTCCTACTCCATGTCTCTGTAAGTCCTCCATTATTTTATCCAATCTCTATTTTTGAAGTTCTTTACCTGCTTTTGTCAATACCTTTTGAATATAATTCACAGTAACATACCACGTACTTAGCAAGCTTACACTCTTTATTTTATCAATTTTAACAATTATTGGAGACAAATCACGTTGTCTCAGAAATGCTCTGAAAGATGCAACATAGAATTTCCCCATTTTCGCTCCTCCTTCTATCATCAATTAGGAATTAGATGCTTATAGTGATATGGTTGAATCTGCTACTGTGTTACGGTTTTTTTAAGTGCACGGTCTTCTTTCTTCGTTAATTTCTGCAACATTTTGTAATCTTTTATTTTAATTTTCATTTTACCATGATCCTTCCTTTTGACTTCGCTTTTTCTTTCTTATGTGAAACTCTGGTATTTAAGCGTTTAAGAGTTCCAACAATAAACAATGTTTATTCAAAATTGCTCTTATGTGAACTACTTGGTATCTGATCTTCTGTTACTTATTTGAAATTTTTTACATTATGGTCTTAAGTTTCTTTACCGGTCAAAATACAAATATCTTTAATGCTGCTTATTTTTCTCCAAAGTATCCACAACTTTGAGTCGCTAGTGCCACTCTCGTCTCATACCCTTTAAAGAATTGGAAATGATTTCAACAAACAGATTCTTTTTCTTCCAACCCTTCGCCTTATATTGTTAACTTCTTTAATTTCTTTTTTCTATGTCATTCCAAACATATCTTTTTCTCTGCGACCTGTCCTACCATTACAGGTATTAGGTATTGTGTTTGGTAACCAGAATTCGTACATCTTTGACTCCCTTGAAATGATTACTGCGTTAGGTAGAGGGGTTCCCCACCAAACATGGCTTAACTCTGCCTTCTCTCGTGATATTTGTCACAAGGACTCCGCCTTCAGGAATTACCTTTGTCTTTATTAATTAAACTTCAGAAATTCATACTAGTTACATTTCATCTTGAATAGTGCAAAATATTTTCTCGAACAAGCTCAAATCCTTTTTATTGGCAGAAATTGAAAATCTGATCTTTAGTTAACCTTCTCACTCATTATTTATTTATTACATTTTCATTAAATATTACTCTAACTTTACTTTTGCATCTTTTCCTACTCTTGACTCTTCTGACGCACCTCCAACTTTTGATTTTTTTTAACCAAAAGCTCACCCCTCACGGGTATTCCATTAATCGAGGAGGGGAACATTCTAAGAAGCTAATTTCTAGGATTCGTAAGAGGAACCGAGCCTTTGAGTACGTGATTCAGTCACTCCATGTTACGCTAATTTCTTCTACAAAGAAAACTTCCCTCTAACTTTTTACATTACTTTCAGGCTATGCGATTCCTTTGCTAATACTTATTCACTCTTTGAAACTTTTTCATGCCAATAAATGTAATTTCTCACTAAAGTGTGTTTCTGCTATCTCTGAACTTCCTCGAAAGACGGCTGTAGAGTCCTAATGGAATTCATATTATAATTTTCAAATTTAATGCATCGGAGTGTACATTTTGCCTTAATAAACTGTTTCGTTACTTCTTAATATCATCTACTTTTTCTTTCTGTTTTTTTTTTTCATAGTAGTCGAAAATATTTTCAATTACGTTTGAAATATTAAATCTTCAAATCTCACCTCTCTTCGCAAGCATGATTTTCGTAATTAATCCTGGACAGGTGATCTTTTCTCTGTCACTTAAATCCATTCGAGATTTTTGAGAATTTTCTCCTGTGGCGCAGAACATATCAAAAGCTTTGGACAGAGGCTAACACAAAACGTTTTTGATTTGCAAACTTCTATAATTTATTCACTCTGCATCTTTATCTCAGATTTTCATTCATGCAGCTAAATATCAACTTATGGCTACAGTCTTTTCTATAAACCTATTTTCGGTGATATTCCTCAGGGCGGTGCTTTTCTACTAATAACTTTTATCATTATTTACCATCTTTCAGTTATTTCTTTACCAGTCCACCTAAGTGGATGCATTATTCTTTTCATTTAAAAAAAAAATAATTTCCCCAGCAATAAATATATTTCTTTTGAAGGTAGCTTTAGAGCAAATAACCTCTAATATGTCTCGTAAATCATTTAGTATATATATATATATATATATATATATATATATATATATATATATATATATATATATATATATATATATATATATATATATATATATATATATATATATATATATATATATATATATATATATATATATATATATATATATATATATATATATATATATATATATATATATATATATATATATATATATATATATATATATATATATATATATATATATATATATATATATATATATATATATATGTGATATATATATATATATATATATATATATATATATATATATATATATATATATATATATATATATATATATATATATATATATATATATATATATATATATATATATATATATATTTCAGTTGCTTAGCAAGAGAGTTCAGAGTGCTAAGGAAAGAAGTGCTAAAAGTGCTCACATTAGATCGAACACTGATGAAAATGACGAGGTAAGCTGTAATTTCTTTCCATTTCAAAAATATTTTAATTCTTGTTTTCGATTTTCGAAATTACTTTCTTATCAGAATAAAAAAATATATCAAAATTTTATAACGTTAATATTCTGTAGATGGTGATACGGATTCTCTTTTTTAACCTCTCTTGAGTATGAAGAAATATAATTGTAGCATATTTACATAATTATAATATTACTCTTTCCTTTGAAAATGTGCCTATATATATATATATATATATATATATATATATATATATATATATATATATATATATATATATATATATATATATATATATATATATATATATATATATATATATATATATATATTCACTGGTGGGCAAATTCCACCGAAGTCGGAGGGATGTCGGAATCCTCTTTGATTAATGGCCTTTATGTCCAGATGCACTGTGTTTGATGATGTGAAAATCAAAGGAAGTTGAGAAAATAGAGAAAGGGACTGTGTTCCAGACTTTACCAGTAGAGTACCTGTAAGATTGAACATAGAAGATAAGTCTGGGATCAGAGAGTTGGACAGAGAAAAGATGAGACTGTGCTGAAAGGCGTATCGCACGAGACTTTCTCATCGGAAAAGGTATCAGAAGGGAGAATTCAGAAGAGCAGTTTCCATTGTAATAGCGATAATATAATAAGAGGGACTCAACAATTCGTCGGGCAGAAAGAGATTGCAAATAGTTGGTAAGTGCGGAAGAGTTAAATAGACGAAAAGTCCTAGACTCCACCTTTTCAAGGAGGGCTGTATGAGTGAAACCACCCCAGATGTGTGAAGCATACTCTATACAGGGGCGAACAACATCCCTATAAAAACTAAACAACTGGAATGGCGTGAAGAAATTATAAAAGAGCCTCAGAATACCTAACCTTTTAGATGCTCGTTTGAAAAGAGATGTAATGTGATCCCTTTTCAAAAAAGAAAACGAGAAAAAGAAACATCGAGAATATTAAGGACAGACGAAGGTTTTAGTTGTGTGTTTTCGAAGATGTTGTGACGAGTAGAGAGGTGGAGAAACTGAGTTTTTGAGGCATTGAAAACTACCATGTCTTTTTATGCCCCATTTTAAGTACTTGAAAGAGTTGAGGTCATTTGCTCAAAGGCCGCCCTCCTTTTGATAAATAACTGTTGTTGGAAGGGGTATCTTTCAACTTGAAAGGAATAATGAAGGGTGAAGTCATCGGCATAGGAGTTAATAGGTGAAGAAGTAATAAAGAGAAAGTCATTAATAAAACGAAAAAGAGTTGAAGATAGAACAAATCCTTAAGGAACACCACTGTTTATAGATTTAAAGGAAGAACGGTGGCAGTCTACAACAGCTGTTATAAAATAAAAATAGGCAAATAAATTAACAAGTTTCTAAAAATGTTTTCACGATTTTTGAATATAACGAAAAAAAGTTTTTGAAAAATCAAAAGAAATAAAAATTGAAAGAGAAGAAAAGAGTCTATAAGGAAAGACTCCGCAACCTTTGTTATTAGAGTATATATATATATATATATATATATATATATATATATATATATATTATATATATATATATATATATATATATATATATATATATATATATATATATATATATATATATATATATATATATATATATATATATATATATATATATTATATTATATTATTTATTATTATTATTATTATTATTATTATTATTATTATTATTATTATTATTATTGTTCGTTGTCTTCAGGCTTAAGACTTTAATACAGGAAAAGAAATAATTTTGTGTGAAATATTAAACAGATTAAATAATATTTAAAGGCTGCAAAAATTTGAGATGCTTCATTCGTAGAGATAAATGAAATACGCAAGCCTCTTAAAAAAGAGTATTGTCGAGATACATATTATGGGTCCATACAATATATCATCTGGGAACGATCAGATATATGACTAAAAAAATTTCAATTCTTTCCTAAATGACATTTAAATCTGAATCTTTACAAATGGCTAGTACTGGAGCTCATTAGATTTATACTAGCTCTATAACGATACATATTCTTAGATTTTAAAATCAATACTCTTTTGGTTAACTGATTATTTTTACTGCAATGTAAGTTAATTATTTTAAAAAAACGATAATTTATCTTCTGAAAAAAACCTTATATAGGTAGAAATCCGTTTTTCGAAATTTCATTCCTTATTCTCTCTTTATTAAACATTAATTCCTCAGTAAACGAGGAAAAGAACTTTTCTAGTTTTTTTTTTTTTTTTTTTTTTTTTTTTTTTTTTTTTTTTGTCAAAAGTTCACATCTCACGGGCATTGCCCTATTCGAGGAGAGGAACTTCTAGATAGCGTATACCTAGGATCCCGAAGTGGGATCGAACCGGCGCCCTCAAGCACGTGAGTCAATCACTTTACCGTTTGAGCCACGGTAAACGTGATCTCTTCCTTGGAATTGAGCTCAGGGCATTCACCTCAATAATTCAAAACGATACCGTAAACACAGACACATAATAAGGTTTTTAATTCGCATTGGTAGCAGAAATTTCCCGTTCATTAATAGATATTTCATGCATATGTAGGTAAACCTATCCACACAATCAAAGATAAGCCAGCAATGCCATTTCTGTATTTCTGTAACCAAGAGATAGCTGAAATTTCTATGTGATTTTCATAAACGTTTTCAAACTGAATATGATGGTTGAGGAAATAAATTTAAATTTAAACTGTTGGGGTTTTAAAAAGAAAATTGGAAACGTAAAAAGACAGCGGAAAAAGTGGCCACTGTAACAAATAGAGTTAGAGTATTTTGGTTTTCAGTTCAGAGCAGCTTATTTACGGTGGGCAACCATAATGAAACTGGGACAGGACTAAATGTAGATGTGCTGAAAGTAGTTTCACCATAACAATGATGGATATTCCGACTTTTTAAGAATTTCAGCACCACAGCAAAGATAGATGCAGAAAAAATATTGTTAACAGATTAAAAAATAGAGAAATCGCATTCGGTATTTTCCAGTGTATATTTTTTTCTTGATTTCGATAGTATAATAGACATTAATTGAGCAGACAGTAGAAAAGACCACTCCAGCATATTAGAAACACTGGGTCATAAGGAAAAATGCAAGAGCGAGGGTATATTCAAAAAAACTATTGAAACTCTGGTAGAAGGGGAACATAGAGTCATCCTATTTCTTGACCTCTTAAATAGCAGAACAATACAGAGGTTACAAGATCATGAACATTTCAAGTATCACTTAGAAATTTTCAATTTCTCCAAAAATAACAAAATATACATTAATTCTTATAGTTTCTTACATTATATATATATATATATATATATATATATATATATATATATATATATATATATATATATATATATATATATATATATATATATATATATATATATATATATATATATATATATATATATATATATATATATATATATATATATTAGAACGTAATTTATTTAGGAAGATTTTTTATATAAATTAAACACCCAGATATTAATTTAAAACCAGCTTTTAAATTTTAAAACATAAAAGAAAAAAATGAAGGTCTAATACGCAAGAATAATACGCACCAGGAAAATTCAAAAATAGGCCTCATATAACTCACACATTAGTATCATTCCTGGACGCTCCTGATGTATATTATTATAGTATCCAAATACCTGATTGCAAATACCAACATACAATATGTAATTGCAGTATATAAAAATTATTAATTAAAAATGCAAGAGTAGTTATTTATAATTTGAGAAAGTTTATAAAGGTAAAAGTTTTGATATTTTTTTTAAAAGGTAAAACAAGTCTGGAACACCAGCAATGTTTATGTATTTTTAAAGGCAACTTTTTTTTCCTTTCTAGGACATCAATGACGCCATTGAGAGCCCAGAGGACATTTAAATCAATCTCAAGAAAATGGAAGACGGAACTCAAATTTTATAAATTTAAAAGTATACGTGCAGTAAAAGCTTGATGTTTTAAGCTTCTTCTTATTCTTTTTCTTCTTCTTCTATTTCTCTCTTCTTTCCCTTCTCTTCCTTCTCTCTCTCTCTTCTTTCCCTCTCTCTTCCTTCACTCTCTCTTCTTTCCCTCTCTCTTCTTTCTTCTCTCTCTCTTCTCTTCTCTCTCTCTTCTTTCCCTCTCTCTTCTTTCTTTCTTTCTCTCTCTCAATTACGTGCCTTTGAATGCTTTCACAAATGTTTATTGCATAGCTAGCTACTACATTACATCTATTACATAGATATGGTAAAAAAAACTTCCTTATAAATTTAATTTATTGTAGTTGTTTGTGCGATTTCTCTTTATAAATAATTCACTGTTTATATAAATGAACATCTCTAATAATTTATTAATTATAAATGTAATTAATTAAATAATTATTAATAAAGTATATGACATTTGTTTCCTTTTTATTTGGCAAATCAATAGGCAACTCAGATTGTTAAGATATATATATATATATATATATATATATATATATATATATATATATATATATATATATATATATATATATATATATATATATATATATATATATATATATATATATATATATATATATATATATATATATATATATATATATATATATATATATATATATATATATATATCAGGGTTGGCATTATAAAAATCAAATTATGTAAATAGGTAGATTTTTTTTTTTTAAATCATTTTTTTTTTTTTATTATTGATTTTTTTTATTTATTTATTTTTAAATAACGTTACTGTCTTCATAATTTTAAGTTCACAATATCCTAAGAGAACTTAAAAAAATTAAATTAAATATAAATTTAAGCATTTTATCGAGCTGACTGGAAAAATTAATCAACGTCCAACGATATTTTGTGCTAAATTATTGAAACCTGAAACACTCTTTTAACTTTTGAATTCTGGCTTTAGATATTTACTGTAAAAGAAGGGTGAGTTTTTAAAATTTAATAAATTATTTTTTTTAAAATATATTTTTTATTTTTTTTTTAATTTATTTTGCAAGTTTATGAGTATATGTTATTATTAATTTTATTTTTTTCGTGTTTATTATTATTTTTCTCAGTGACGTTCTGGTCGTCTTTCTCCTTCATTTCCCACCATCTTCCCACGGGAATTTCTCATTCTCTTTTTTACCCTTACGTCCTAATATAATTATTTCTTGTTCCTTCACTGAGAAATTCTTGCACCAATTGCTCTTCTTCCCTTTCGATAGTCTTTGCGGTTCTGTTGCTGCAACACTATCAAGACAATCCAGAATTCCTTCTCTCGTAAATGAGGGTACAGATGACAAATCGATCCTTTCTGTCTTTGCCGGGCACCCAAACATCAGCTAACCACTGAGAGATTGTTCTGCACTTGGGTGTATAATTTCGGGATTAGCGTCTGCTCCGTGTGGTGCATGGTTTGGGAATCGGGGCCGGGCTCACCCAAAACCATATCCAAGGTCCAGCCTTACGGGTTGGGATTTCGGAGGAGGACCTTTTCTGGTTCTAGGTCTGGTCTGGGCCTGCCTGGGCCTGCCTGGGCCTGGGCCTGTTCTTGTTTTCTCCCTTTATTTATTTTATATATATATATATATATATATATATATATATATATATATATATATATATATATATATATATATATATATATATATATATATATATATATATATATATATATTCATTAAAAAATCAAAAAAAAAAAAAAAAAAAAAAAAAAAAAAGTCGACTACGATCTACAGTCAGGTTTCCCACTCGACCACTCCCAGACCCATCCTAGGCTGGGACTGGACAAGGGCTTGATGCCCTTATCAATGAAATTGTAAGGGATTCCCTGGTTGCACAGAATCCCGGTTACTCCTGGATGGTATTTCCTATGGGGTGGAATTGAAATGTGCACAACCGACTCTTCACCCTTTGACTCAGCGTCACAATTCGCAAACGTTTCGTCCGAAGATACCCTCCCCGAAGTCAGACT
Source organism: Armadillidium nasatum (assembly GCA_009176605.1). Classification (NCBI taxonomy): domain Eukaryota; kingdom Metazoa; phylum Arthropoda; class Malacostraca; order Isopoda; family Armadillidiidae; genus Armadillidium; species Armadillidium nasatum. Next base: position 37,988 of record SEYY01001331.1, on the reverse strand, counting down.
AAACTTGACCTTTTCTCAGACCCTCCGAAAGGAGTTCATGGATTTGCCTCTAATCTTCTCTGTTTTTATTTACGATCAATGACTTCACAAACCTTAACGTCCTGTAGTCCTCTCGTCCTCAGCGATGCATTGAAATCGGATCTTGGCACAAGTGATCCTCAAGTGTCCACCATGAGGAATGCTTCCCTGTTGATACGAGCTTCCTCAAGAAATCAAAGCTTTGAGTTAGCTTCTTTATCCCGCTTGGAGGAGATCCCAATCATCTATGCACCAGATGACATTCGTAACATCTCAAAAGGCACAATGTATGCCACTGAGATTCGTTCGGATGTGGTTGGTGACATCTTAGCCCACCTACAAAAACAGGTGCCTGTTACGAATGTATATAGATTTCCTCCACACAAAAACTCCTAATTTGTCAAACCCCAGAGTCTTTTCACGCTTAGTACTCCGTGGCCTCCAACAAAGATCAAAACTGGGTTCATGGTATACTCGGTTCGTCCCTGTGTACCACCACCAGAAATATTGTAGATCTTCTAATTCTATTTATTCTAGATGGAGCAACACAGATCATCTCTCCTGTGACAACCCACGGTACTGTCAGAATTGCAGAGGACCTAATCCTGCCTTTTCAGTCCACTGCTCCTCTTTTTCTCTGCAGGCAGAAATTCTGGAGAAAATTGCATCGCATAAGTTCGATCACCGTGAAACCATACTGCGTGAGAGGGAGAAGTAATCGTTTTTGCCCCATGCATCTGTAGACTTATTTGCGAGGAGGACAGCCTCCAGTCGTTCGAGTCCTTGCTGTTTGTGTGCGCCAACGATGAACCATGTACATCAGTCAACTACCACCCCTGTCCGTCTCCGACTAGCCAGTCTTACCCCGCCTGTGCCTGATACTCTTCTCACCACGCAGTTCAATTGTCCCCCTCATTCTCCTAGCATATGCATTTCAGCTATTCGTCATCGATCCCCGGAACTTACCTCTATAACCTATGGAATGAGATCCATCGACATCCATGCACCACTAAAGAAGCACGCAATTCACCTCTTTCGACTTCTCATCTTGCTACGTATCCGAAGTACCCGAACCGAAGGACTACTATTGAAGAAGATCATATAATAAACAACTGTCTGGCAAACGTTTAGCGTTAGTTTCCTTTGAAATATTATTGGCTCAATCCACGAACAGTTTAGCCAATTTTCACCTCCAAGAAGTTCCTATTCCTTTAAATATAGGGCTGACGAGTTTCTGAAAGACATCTCCTCGCATTGCTCTAATGTTACTTCTCTCGTCACGTCAAAATGTGCGTGTCACGCATTCACGAAAGACTGTGAAGCCCTGTACTACCAACTCTATCATTCATCTACAGATGCCCTCCCTTCCTTCATCAGTGCGAAATCTGCCTTATTCCAGCTATTCTGAGTCTTTTTCAGTCACTCCTGTGAATGTCTTGCTCGACCCGGCATCGTCATGAGTTCCCCTTCGCAGAGATCTGAATTCCCAGATAGAGGAGACAGGAGTGAGACTGGAGGTCATTCCCTTGTACACAGTCATCTCCTTAAAGGGAGCACTGACGGGGTCTCTGATATCCAATCTAGCCCCCGTCCCTTAGCTCCCTTCTTTTTACCCGTCACCAATATTGCTGAAACACTGGAATGCGTTGGGGATTTTACGACTTCCTCTGCTGAGGATAGGCCTCCTCCACTTCCCCTTTAAGTATTCGAAGATGGATAAAGTGAAGGACCATCTCACCCTCATTTTTGACGAGGATAATTCTTCGGATATTGAGAGAGATCATCGTTTAACTGATTGATCACCTCACATTTCCCTTTGAAGAAAAAAAAAAAAAAAAAAAAAAACATTCCCCTTCCATCTCACAAACCTGACAAATCTTGTTTCTACTAAGTCCTTCAATCGACTATAAAAGACCCCTAAACAAATAACGAAGATTGTTACAGATCGTCCCATGAACGGAATATCAGCGGATACTATCCAAACTTTTAGGAATTGACAACACTAATTAATGAGTATTCTTAGAAAGACATTTGCCTTCAAGAACTCCAACTATGTGGCCGTGACTTCTTGCCACTATTCAGGTATAGGAAACCCTGACTATTTTAAATCGCGGTGTGAGCGACCAGTCTTGCATGAATCTGTTCCTTACACAAAGATACCCTTTTCCATTCCATTACATGCAATGGCAGCTCGTCTACACTTCGATTCCCTCTTGACGCTCTGTTTTATTTACCTCGATCCAAGCTGCAGCTATTTTGAAAAAAAAAAACTATGCCCTTGTTTAAAACCCTCCTTCAACTTTGAGTGCATTAATATGTCACTGTCAATGGGGAGATTGTGTCATCCCCTATCACCGAATGCTCACAGAAATCCTATAGAGGTTTTCTTTGGGATTTCTCAATACAGGTGTACATAATACAAACGCTCTGACATCCGTACTTTATCCTACGTAGACACTTCTTATGCTCTCTGTCACTCAATAACCGTTTCTGATGGGAGAGGGAGGCTTTCCTTTGCGATTACGGCCACTACCCAATAGCTGTCACATTTCTTAGCTCTTGTCTAGCTCTCAAAAACTGTAATATCCCAGTTGGAGGTACGACCGGGCCAATCGGACTTCATTCTAGCATGCTACATACATGCAACGACGCCTTGGCGGAATCAGAAGTGTACCTAAGCAAATCGCGAAAAGCTTTACAGAACTTGCAAAAAAAAAAAAAGACCCTTATCCACTCTAACTTGATCATTTTCAAAGCTGCTTCTGCTCGAATGCAGTTTCAATTCCAGAACTAGAAATGTTCTAGAAACTCTAGTTCAACCATTAAATCGTTCATATTCGATATCTTCGGTTGACAAGATCGTTCGTAAAATATCTCGTAAGCACCACGGTGAACAGCCCCTGCCCTTAAGTATGGTAATCCCAAGTTTCATTCATCAACTCCGCATGGCTTTAGTTGCCGACGAACTTTGGTATCATTTTGCAGAATGTTCCAGAAGTTTCAGGTACCGAGAGCAGTTTCGTACTGTCCTCTCAGTTCTTTTCCCTGACTTCTCTACAGAACCTGGATCCAATCCACCTTACAAAAGATTATTCACAAGGGTTAAATTTCAGGAGTCCCTACACTTGTGCAGGAATGAAGAATCATGTTGGAAGGTGTGTGTTAGCTTGTACAAGTTGTATAATTTTCGCATTCCACAATTTATCCCAAACACATTCTGGGTTCTTGAATTGAGGTTCCAAGAAGAGCTCGGAAGATGGGCCACTGATGCTCTGTAGATTGTTTATTAAAAGCAGGTGAAAGACAGAAAAGGGAATCACGTTGTTGCAATTAAGATGGAAAATGTAGGCTGACCGATGAAAGGAAGACTATTTGCATTATCGTACCACCAGCTAGAATAAGGTTGTTGTTGAGGATTCCGAACTAGTAGTGGCTACTATCGCAGATGAATGGTGACCTTCTGCACGAAAAACGATCTATAGTAGATTGAAAACAGCGATACGTTAACACAATAAAACATTCAAATATCGAAAAACATACGTTTATACTTTCCATTAAAAGATCCTGTGGAAATTCGTTTCCAATCTACATTGGGGGATGCTAGTCTCCCATAAGGGGTGAGGAAAGTTAAGGTAATTTAAAACATGAGCGTCATGTGACTCCTGGATAAAAATAGAAGTCTCCTTGGTTTATTTACATATGGTTGTTAGAAACACCGAGAATAATGTAATCTGAAATTAAAGGTGAATTATTGCTGTTACGATATAAAATGATCTAGGAAGGAATTTGAATGAATTAGACCGATTCGAGAAACAGAATTGCTGCCTCGCCTCTGTCATCATCACCGCGACTCAGGGAAGCAAGAAGATTCCTGTATACAAGATAGTCATATAATGTCTCGCTTGTGAAGTTGCAGTTCCTACAACAAATTAACCTAGTTTGATAAGCTACAATTAGTCTTTAATTTTTCGTAATTGGGGAAAGATCAACAACACATCCATTGTGGAAACTCGCAATAAAAGAATAGTAAAAATATACACAGTTTTCCAGGTGATTCGTGAAAATAATCATTTTGTGCCAATATGTAGCCGTCGACTAAGTCAGTGTCGGATGAGCAGCCGAACAACCTACTAGCAAAAATGATGATGATGATGATAATAATAATAATAATAATAATGTCAAATTTTTAAAAAAATTAAAATGACGGAAGGTCTCCGTAGACAGTGAGGTATCTGTGGCTTTTCTTCAACGAATTCTTCCATAGCAAGAGAGTAAAAATCTTTCAAAATGTACAATAGAACAAAATAGCTTAAAGCAGGTCTTATGCCACCTAACGAACATCATCACAGTAATTTTAAGTGTTTTTACTTAAAAAATATTCCCGTAGTTGCAGATTCAGAACTAGGACAGAAAACGGTATACAATGCATATGTACTATATGCCCTGCAACGTGTATCAAATTTTCATAATAGGCTACACTATTTAAAAGGAATAGCTGATTAAAATTTAAAGAATTATAGCAATAACTTGGAGACATGATCCTCTAAATAAAGAAATGCTCAAAGTGACTGAGCCAAAAGTCGGGAAAAAATTTTTTTTATTCAAATTATCTAAACTTAAATGAAAATAAAACAGATGAAACTTCAATATTAAAAAATTGATTGTCTGACAGATACCGCGTTTGAAGGAATAAAAAAAATATAAATTTTTTTTTTTTTAGAAAATCTATTTAATAAAAATTTTACAATATAGAAATTTCATGATAAAAAATAAATTAATAATAATAATAATAATAATAATAATAATAATAATAATAGGCCAGTATAAATATAATTAATATTGGGACTTGTATCTGAACTATGTACTGGAATGAATACAAACACAGCCTGTCAAAAGAAATGAACTATTTTGACAATATAAAAAGGTTAAAAAAATAAATATGCATAAAAATACTTACAAAAAAAAAAAAAAAAAAAAAAAAATTAAAATGTAAAATGTAGGGGATAAAACATACTCTTATGAATAAAATAAATAAAGATTGGTATAAAATTGCTGAAAATTAATAATAATAATAAATAATAATAATAAACTTAAAACTACATTCAAAACCCATAATAAACAAAATACTTTTTAACATGAGCAACAAACAATAAACAATTGTATGAAAAAAAAAAAAAAAAATGAAATTATATGGAGATCTACTGTAGAGTAACCAAGAACGAAGAAAAAGACAGAAAAATAACCCTTCACACAAACCTAAAAATTATTTAAAATTATTTAATTTTTTTTTTTTTTAAAATAACATTTTAAAATGTACATTCTCCAACAAGGGGACCGAACCCCTCACGCCCGTAAACTTTTCCACTCTGATATTTTTTGTTAAAAATATAATATCGTATGAAGACCACAGGTGAAAACCAAGTTCAATTTTTTAATTATTTTTATTATTAATTTTTATTATTATTAAGTAATCTTGTGGTTAAAAACAGTGTAAAGACATTTAAGTTTCTGAGAAAGCCTATCAAATGCCACAATCTAAAAGGAAAGTTACTCTGATATAAAAAATGGAGTAAAGAATGCCAAGATTTTTTCTCTTGGTGGGAGAAAATTTTCTAGCACTCTCTCAATCCAAAAGACAAATAAGACGATGAATACTCTTTCAAACCCAAAGATTTAAGTCTTTTAGAAACAGTTTTACAAGGAATTTAGAAATCAAACATTAAAACTACTCCCATCAATGGAAAATACGATGTTTATTATATTTCTTTTCCTTTAGGTCTTCATACTAAATTCCTATTACAATAATGATTGAAAATTTACCCTTAAACTTATGTCTAATTATGCAAGTTTTTAGGCAACTAGTCCAAGACATAATAATAATAATAATAATAATAATAATAATATTTTTCTTAGATTATAAATTTCTTATGGGATTAAAAAACTTACATAATAATACTATGATTATAATAATTATAATAATGATAATGATGATAATAATAATAATAATGATAATAATAATAAAAATCGACAATTTAATTCAAGAATAAAATTCAACAAACAACAATTTATAGAATATATATATTTGTTCCAGTTAAGATATAAATTAATTATAAATGTAAACAACAGAATAACTTTTTACCACCTAATATCACAGTACGATAACTCGGTATATATATATATATATATATATATATATATATATATATATATATATATATATATATATATATATATATATATATATATATATATATATATATATATATATATATATATATATATATATATATATATATATATATATATATATATATATATATATATATATATATATATATATATATATATATATATATATATATATATATATATATATATATATATATATATATATATATATATTAGTGATGCACCGAATAATCGGTATTGACGATGACAAATGCGATTAATTGGCAATAATCGGTAAATCAAGTTGTATCGGCAGCTTTTATTCCTATAAAAATGATTGAAATTTTAAAAATAAAGTCAAAGTAAATCTGAATTAAAGTTATAATTAATTTGAAAAAATCAAAAGCACATTTTTACATACCTCATTCCATAATTATAAAAAAAAATATTTATTTGTTCTGTGACTTAATAATAATAATAATAATAATAATGAAAAAGAAATTTAAAAGAAATTATTCTTTATAAATTTCTTGCGATAAATCATTTCAGAACAATCCATGTTTATGAAGAGAATTTTTCCCCTTATTTCATAATTAATTTTTAAATAATCTTTTACTATGAAGTGGACTGAGGAGCAGGACGAGACGGTAATTCATAATTGAACCTTAGTTTCTATTCTGGTATGTAGTACAAAATCAGAGCTACGTCAGCTGACAGAGAAACCAGAAGAAAAATACTTTGAATTTCATCTGAACATTTACAAAGAGCTGTTAAAAAGATGGTAGTAAACTGTTCCTCACAGTATCTGTCTTGCTGTTGATTTGGACTTGTCCTGTTTTTGGTCAAATTTAAATTACTCGTTACTATGAAATACATAAGTCCTTTGTAGATTCCTGCTAATAAATCAAAATCATGGACCTAAAAAATTTGTGGGGAAAAAAAAAAAAAAAATAGTCTAACTCTACTTCACATATTCACCAATCATGATATTTTTTTCCTTTTTTATACAAGACTAATAATTTTTTCTTACCAGTTACTTTATGAAAATTTCCTAGAAATTTCAATAAAAACCATCACAATTCTCGGTTCCTTCATGATCCACGAAACTAAAATGTTTTCTTCGAAAATACACAACTCAAACCTTCGTTTATTCTTAATATTATTTGTCTTCTCTATTCTTGATCTTTCTTGGAAGGATAACAAAGTTTCTAATACCAGGCATATTAATACTATTTGGATGTTCTGAGGCACCAACATAACCTTTTCATACCAGTTTAACTGGTTACTTTGCAGACAACCTGTTCGTCTTCGTGTGGAGTATGGATCGTATTTTTGAGGTAGTTACGCTCATAAAGCTCTTCTGGAAAGTCTAAGACTTTTCGCCTAATCAGTTCTCATTCTCACAGTCTTCGTCAAATCTCCTTCTAGAGATTAAATTGTTCACCCTACTTATACTTCTATTACAATGAACAATGCTTTCTGAACTCGCTAATAGCCCATCTCCTCCTCTGATGAGAGTTCAAACTAGTGTTTCAGCACAGTCTCATACTTTCTATATTCAGCTCACAGACCCCAAACTTCATCATATGCTCATTATTAAGCCGAATAGGAAATTATAATTTCCCCAACTGTGGTATATGACTAAAGATGATTTTTATTATTTTTAAATTTGGGAACCTTAAACCAATATTAAATCTATGACTGACAGTGAAAGAATCCCCCAGTAAATGTTTTACTGGAAACTGAGGTTCTAAAATTCATATAATATATTAAGGCAACATTTTCTACATTTTTTTGTGCGGGAAGAATCGTGTAACTCCCGAGGCAAAAAGTCAGTGAAAAAATGCTCTACATTGGTCTATCGCAATCTCCTTCCTTGTATGACTTGAGGGAGGGGGGCGGGAAGAGTACATTTCAACCATTCAACACATCTTTCCAGCAATTTATGACAGAATGAAGCAGTAGCAATTGAATAGTTCGTGTGGAATTTGTCAAAAGATTTTTCATTTATTTACCTGTTCGCGTCGCCTCTAAAAAGATAAACCTGATTTCTCCAAGAAGAAGCACAAGTCTTTAAGATGTAATTTTCCAGAAAAATTGACCTTCTTTCTCCCCTAGCTCCCTAATTCCAGATTTTTATCAAGGTTATATTACATTTAAATATAAATTTTAAAAAATAAATCATCGGAATTTAAACAATATGCAAGCAGCCATTTCAATCATTTCCTCCTCTGCATTAATTCATTATTAAAAGAATAAAACATAGAACGAATTATTTAAGAATATGGAAAACATGTAGAGCAAGGTTTCCCAACTATTAGAGCGCAACTGACAAAGTAGCGTTTTCAAACAAGTGATAGAACCCTGAAAATCTAATTTTTTATCTGATTTTAACTACTTTCTCATATTAATTAATGAAAATGTTTTGAATAATAATTAATCTGAAAATTTTATTTCTTTACCACGTGAAATGCTTTTTTTTAATGACGTAATATTAGCTAAAAAAAAAAAAAAAAAAAACATTCATTTAATATTTAATTTAATCTAAACTAACAGACTGCTTGAACAATTATGTTCACTTTTTAATAGTCTTAATCATTATAATCAAATCTGATAAAAAGTTAATAGGAAATACAAATATGCCGATTAATCGACATAAGTAAAATTTAGACAGGTGCATCACTAATGAAAATATTATATTACCGATATATATATATATATATATATATATATATATATATATATATATATATATATAATATATATATATATATATATATATAATATATATATATATATATATATATATATATATATATATATATATATATATATATATATATATATATATATATATATATATATATATATATATATATATATATATATATATATATATATATATATATATATATATATATACAGCAAATAAATCCCAACAGATATTTAAAATGAATGAAACTTAAAGAGAGACGTCATATGTCCATTTTCAGTCTCATATATATATATATATATATATATATATATATATATATATATATATATATATATATATATATATATATATATATATATATATATATATATATTATATATATATATATATATATATATATTCATAACGGCCTAGAAAGAAAAGTGCGATGCATCTATTTAATCTAAATATAAATGCTTTTAATCTTGGCGCGAAAAAAAAAAAAAATGAATTCGCGCAAAAGTTTGGCTGGATCGAAACTCCCTCAATGCAACAAAAACAATGTCAATTCTCTTCTACGGAATCTTGCTCTGATATTTGCGTACTTCAATTTATTACACATACAAGAAAGAAAAAAAAAACATGGAAGCAAGCACGTACGAGCATACACACACCTACGCACACACACACACACACAAAAAATTTAAATAACTACAACCCTTGTATATATATATAATATATATATATATATATATATATATATATATATATATATATATATATATATATATATATATATATATATATATATATATATATATATATATATATATATATATATAATAATAAAAAATATAAAAAATAAAATAAAAAAAAATGTTTTTTTTTTTTTTTTTTAATTAAATAAAATGTTTTTTTTTCCTTTATAGCTAAGATAATAATAATAATAATAATAATAATAATAATAATAATAATAATAATCAATGTATAAGTGAAATCAACATAAAAAAAAGGAAGTTAATAAAATAAATCAACCTCTATGTTGACATTATTGAAGCAATTTGAGAGTAGAATATATTTCTAATGAGAATAAGAGCTAATAGCTTTTAAGATTTTGTTTTGCCATTGTTAAGAGATCAGTTATAAAACTACAGTTATAAAAATGTAAGTAATTTCTACCGATATTTACTAGAAAATTAAATTAATTCATATACCACACTCCAATAATACAATACCTAGAGTTAACAAAATTTAATAGAAAACATTTTACCCACAAATTTCTTCTATGCCTATACAAGTAATAACCTAATCATTTAGAATAAGCCAATATATAAATAGAGCTTTGTCTTTATTGTAATAATTCTCCTACTTTTCCATCAATGCCGTCTTACAGACAGGACATATCTTGTTACAAAATCTTTTAATAAAATCATTATGTTCCCATTTATTATTTTTACCCGAAATACAAAGAAATATTTTAAAATATCAATGCAACCACTTTCAGTTCCCTATATTTTTTCACATATGTAATCCGTTTCCCTAATGATACTGGAAGAAATCATGAGCCTCAGCTTTAAAAAAAAAAATAAATAAAATTAAAATTCAAT
>SEYY01001331.1:17500-22500 GCA_009176605.1 Armadillidium nasatum | reverse complement strand
TTTTAACAAAATTTTATTTCCCATTTTTAAAGTAGGAATTAAATTTGAATCTTTTTGGTATATATATATATATATATATATATATATATATATATATATATATATATATATATATATATATATATATATATATATATATATATATATATATATATATATATATATATATATATATATATAATTACCTTATGTAGCATGATAGCAAAGAAGACTATTACTTCAACATCTGTGTGACTTGATGAAACAGCTGCTCCTAACGCTATTCCATCAGCTGAGAAAAACATAATTAGAGAACGTCAAAATTTTAATAATTTAAATGATAGGTATAAATTTTTTAATGATTTAAATGATTTAAATGATAGGCATAAATTTTTTATGATTTAAATATTCCGCTTTTTTCTTTTGCTTCTACTCTACTTTTAAGATCTAGTAACAACAACTACAACTACTACTATTAATACTAGTAATACTTCTAGCATTATTAGTAGTAGTGTTTCAAATTCAAAATTTCAATAGCTGTAAAAAAGGTGTCCATTTCAAACAATCTAATAATGCAATCGTCTTTCCATTAAAAAAAAACTTAATTCCTAAAATACAATATTGACTTATTCTATTAAAAAAAATTTAATCCTAAAATACAGCATTGACTTATTCTTGAAAAGTTTTAAAGTATTCGCTTGTATACACTGAAGAGAAGTATAATGTCTTAAATTAAAGATAGATACATTGATTTTACTAATGACCAACTTATCAATTTTCAAGAAATTTACCTTTTTAAAACCCCCTTTGTTATTTTGAAAATAATATTTTTAATATAAAACTTAATATTTAATAATAAATTATCCCTCCCTTTATAAATTATCAAATAAATGCTATAATTTAATATTGCACACAAAATATATTAACAATTTTAATATTACAATATAAATATATATATATATATATATATATATATATATATATATATATATATATATATATATATATATATATATATATATATATATTATATATATATATATATATATATATATATATATATATATATATATATATATATACCTGCAGCATGTACAACAAGACCTAAAGTTGCCATCCATGGAGCTCTTCCTCCTCTTGAATTATTCATTTCAGGATCTGCTACAAGAGAAAAAAAAACTTAAATTACCATCATACCTTACAATTTACTCTTAATTTTATCTAATAAGAAATCTACCAATCCCTCAAAAGAAATACATTATAAACCTTGATTGTATAAATCTTAACTAAAGGCAAAATAGCTTATATATATGCAACACACTTTTTTTTTGTGTTACATATAAAGTCCTATTTATCAATAGCATTTAGATATACAACTACATCTCATCTCTGATTAATCTGCTTAGGTATTCAATTCGAAAAAACATTATACCAGCAAAATATATTGAAGTAATAATAATAATAATAATAATAATAATAATAATAATGTGGCATAAATAATAATAATAATAATAATAATGAGGCATAAATAATAATAACAATGACGATACGACAGAGGAAAATAAAAAAAAAATGTTAATCAATTATTTGAAGATGTACAGTCGTCAAGAGAAGTTCGCTCCTATTAGGCTGGAAATAAATATTTATATAAAATGGAGATCATTTCATAAAAGCTCTATTTTGAATAAAAAGAAAATAAAAACATTCAGCGGGGCTTAATTGAACTGTGATTGGCTGAACCTAAAATGATCTCCATTTTATATAAATATTTATTTCCAGCTTAATAGGAACGAACTTCTGTTGACGACTGTACATACACGTAATTAACTTTTCGTATATTAATTATAATTAGCAATGCAATTTTCCATCAATTCATAAAAAGGAGAGAGAGAGAGAGAGAAATTACCAACACTTTAACAGTTTATTAATTTCCTTTTATTAGAGTACCATATTTTATCATACCTTACCTGCTTTATGATGAGAACCAGCACATTGATCAATCATAAGCATTAAGAGAAAACCGAGGAGAAGGGAAATACCAATAATATTGTGAGGTTCAATGGCACTGTGACTATGTATTTTCAATTCGTCTTTTGAAGTATTTGTTTCAACTGTAAATTAGAAAAAAAAAATAATCAATTTTTTTTAAAATAAATATTAACGGTTATCAAATTATAAAAGTACAGTAAATAAAACAAAGTATTGTATCCAACAGAAAGAACTAATTTAATCTAAAACTTCTGTCAAAACGCTAACTGACCCAAGAAAATTTACATGATTCTCTCTTTTTTTTTTTTTTTTTTTTTGGGGGGGATACTATGTATCTATATATACACTAAATAGATTTGAAAAATTTTTATGTACATTTTTGTGTATAAAAGGATATTTACCTTTGTATGTGAATTTAGAATGTTTGAAACCAAATTTGGGCTCATAGGACGAATTCGTCACCCCAAAAGCCCATTTCAGTTAAAACGAAAACAAAACATTTTACCTGAATAAAAATTTTCTAATTTGATTTTGATATTAGACAAACTTACAATATTAGTTTACAACATAACCAACTTGGTTTCTTAAGTATAAAAAATTTAAGAAACCTCTCATTTTCCAGACTTACAAGAAAATGTTTATGCTGCTCTCCATTCAGTGTCATCAGTGAGAGCATATGTAATCAAGCTGGCAACATCTACAGCCAAACTTTAACTTAGAACATTTTTCTGTGTACCCAACAGTTTGACATCTAATCCCACTTGATGACCAATTTCAAATCTCTAAATCTCAAAAATAAATATTGCACAAGCATTTAGATGTGTATTACTTAAAAGTTTTAGGGGTATGACTCCTCTAAATATCCAAGAATAAAAACTCTCTTAGTGTAAATTTTTGATTTCATATTATACAGAAGAGGGTTGAAAAGTCGAATGTAAAAATTTTAAATTTTTAAATTCTTTTAATATTCATCCAATTTTCATGAAATTTTCAAAGATATGAATGAGTTGGACATATATATACAGGGTCCATTATGAAAGTAATGCGCATGATTTTATTGTGACGCGACTATCCATCGCAGAAGGGTAAAATGAGCAGGAAATGTGATGTCAGTTTGCTCCGAGCAGTGTGAATGGAAAGACGTGCCGAGTACGACCCAGAATCGAGCAAAGTGAACACAAAATCAACCCCCGCCCCAAGAAAGCGCTCAAGTCTTCAAAACGTCTTTTTTGACGTCCGAGGAATCGTTCATTTTGAGTTTATGCCGCAGGGACAAACTGTCAACTCAGTCTTTTACCTGCAGGTGCTCAAGAAATTGAAACGCCGGGTCGCGTGCGTGAGGGTTGACATCAAAGACACGGTCAAGCTCCACCATGACAATGCCCCCAGCCACACTGCCTTCATCGTTACTAATTTCCTGGCCCGGAGCAACACCCAGGTGGTCACGAAGCCCCCTTACAGTTACGACTTGGCTCCGTGCGCCTTTTTTTTGTTTCCCCGACTGAAGAGAGAGCTGAAAGGAAAGCATTGGGAGTCCTTGAAAACATCAAAAAACATGTCACAACGTTCATAAGAGGCATTCCCGTCGAGAAGTTTCAGGATGCCTTCCAGGCATGGCAGACACGTCTCCGCAAGTGAATTGATGCTGAGGGAGAGTATTTCAAAAAATTTTAAGTATTTGTACCGGTAGGATCAGGAAATAAAATTTTCCCAGAAAATGCGCATTACTTTCATAATGGACCCTGTATAACACAACTTTCATTCAGAACATATTTTATATACCTAACCATTTGAAAGCTTGGCTCACCATACTCAATTTGAACAAACAGCACAATTACATGCCCAAAGGTCAAATGATTGAGTATACAGAAAGATACTGAACTTAAAAGTTGTGAAACATCCATTATTTGATAAGAAGTGGATGAACATTAAAACACTATCAAAGATTGGGGAAAACTTTTAATTTAGACCAAATTTTTTGACAATCTACACAGAGATTTTATTTCTTGATACTGGTGTTAATTATTTAAAGAAGACTTTACTTAGGTCATATCTTAATGGTGTAAGATTTTGTTTTCCTTTTTCTGTGATGTAGTGACTTAAAATCAGTGGTTCAAATTGGGACTAGATGTATCAAACTTATGTATACAGAGAAAAACTCAAAACTGAGGTTTTGTAACTCACCAATGATAAAAGTTCATTAAAATTTGATGTGGTAAAAATATATTGCAATAGATTTAAATTTCAAAATTTTTTTAGCTTAAGACTGAACCTGTTCCATAAGTTAATACCTATTAAATATTAATATATTTTACCATAAAAATTTGTTGGTCAATATTTTCAATACTTATAATAGAAAATAAATACAATAAAAATACAGTGTAAATACAGTAATACATAAGCTATATTACTGAAAGAGAGCTTATAAAGAAATAGGCTATATCAAGATGAATTAACTTCAATATCAACTGTATTTTAGATATAAAAAACTTATAATATTTGTAAAAAGTATCTAGCAAGAAAAAAAATTAAATAAATTACTATACATCTGTTATGTATATATTCGATTATTTAATGGATATACATTGAAAATGAAAACTAAATATTTTTCAAGCTAATACCTGGATTAAACTGTATATTAAATTACTCAGACTTTATAGAATAAATATTCGCTTGTTTTTTTTTTTTTTTTTTTTTTTTAAATCTGGCTGCCAAGAGGTGAGGCCAGTTCACTTGAAATCACTTATACTGTATATACAAACCTTCATGTGAAGCCAAAAGTGTATTTACACCTTCTGGAATTATTACTGTTAAAGCCGTTCCAACAAGAAGTCCAGCTCCAAGAACTGTAACAACCTCCATTCGATCCTGTGAATATATATATATATATATATATATATATATATATATATATATATATATATATATATATATATATATATATATATATATATATATATATATATATATATATATATATATATATATGAACCGACCGGGGCCCCGGCCAAAAATCAGGGAAAACCGGGGTT
>SEYY01001331.1:0-12500 GCA_009176605.1 Armadillidium nasatum | reverse complement strand
CCAACAATCTCTGGACTCGAACTCTAGAGTAGGGATACTGAAAATTTTTCGATATATATCGATATATTTTTTACGATAGTATTTTTTACGATAGTATCACATACACATAGGATCGAAAAAATATCGATGATATGTTCAAAACCGATATATCGATATATCGATATTTTATTTTCAGTATCGAACCAGCGATATTTTTTTTTTACTTCTATTTTGTAGTTTTCTGCTCCTTTATAATAAAAAAAATTTAAGCAAAATTTTTGCAATTTTTCATGGGCGTGAATATATATATCATCATCATCACCGTTCAACCTGGTAGGCTGATACCTGTCAGGTGCTACTCCTCCAGAATCTTGCTAGACCCTGTTCGAAGATCAGCCTTGGTTACTTGAGCAGCTTCAATTTTACGTAGCCGGCTTGCTGGGCCTGTCGCTACAACTTCCCACAGTTTCCTATGACAGAAATTCTGTGAGAAGAAATTTGTAACTGTTAGATCTGGATGCCGCAATGAAAAATATATATATATATATATATATATATATATATATATATATATATATATATATATATATATATATATATATATATATATATATATATATATATATATATATATATATATATATATATTAGAAAATCATTATATTTTAGGTCTAATTAAGTATTTTATTTTTACTTAGTAGATAAAACTATGGTTTTCACAAAATGTCAAATTGCGCCCTACACTTAAAAAAATCTTTTATAAAGCGGCAACATTTACATGTTTTATGACTCGCTTTATGCACTTAAAGCCGGGACTTGCATATTTACCGTTGACAAAAGTATGTCACTTTTACAATTATGCTTAAAACGTTTAACTATAAATACTCATCTAAGCCTGAAGAGTAGCCGATAAGATGAGTATATCCCCATTTAAATATTTTAAATTACTTGTAGCCGTATGGTAGTTATATATTCTTTAATCCTTAGGGTATGAATCTTTATAGAGCTTTGTAAGAGAAGTTAGGACCCAACAAGACCGACTCAACTCTGATATTTTGTTTTGCTATTTTGAATTAAAATTGACCTTTTGATTATTCTCTGGTTGAGTTAGTGTATTACTTTAACTTTAACTATATTTGACTTGACTTTTACTGTTTAACTGGGCCTTAGTTTTTTGAGCAAAGTTTCGGAGTTCTTGCTTGTTTGGGTTGAAGCTATGTTCCTACTTGGCTAGAATTTTCGTAATTTACTACTTTAAAATTTATTTATGAGCTTACTCAAATAAGCCAAATGTCCAAGTTCTTAAATCTTGGAAACAAAGTAAATCCCCTAAGATCCTTTTTTATTTTAACAATTTGCAGAATATTTTAAAAGGTGAGTTCTTTATTACTTTCTTTTTATTAATTGTACACTAAAAGTAATAGAATTAGGTTTATTCCTGGCAGAGCAGTAACATATCTGCATTAAGCGTTTTCTGGGGTTTCAGCGCCACAGAAGTTCCCAACATATATATATATATATATATATATATATATATATATATATATATATATATATATATATATATATATATATATATATATATATATATATATATATATATATATATATATATATATTGTAGTGATGAACATCCTGTCCTTATTCTGGCAACCGTCATTAGCGGTTGGCACATGTTGAACTAAGTTTTTCGCTTTCCCTTAGTTAAGCTAGAAACAAGCGCCTTCTTCTTTTTCTTTCGCACCAGAAATGATCGAGAGCGCCTCCAGTTCTCAGAGCAAGCGGTTTGCTTACTCTGAACTGGTGGTGGCCTGAAGGGCAGTTTTTTTGTCTGCCTGGAGGGACGGCATATGACCTCGTAGTTGAAGTCCGCTCTCAGAAACAAAACAAAACAAAAACCAGAAATGATCTGGAATGTTGACTCGTTGCTTGCGAACACAACCTTTCTCAGTGTATTGAATTTTTGCATTTTAACCCAGTTTCAACTGAAGAAATCGTCAAAGCTATAGTGGCTCACCGTACGTAGTTCTTTATACCATTGTTAATGCTATACCAGCACACTATATACTGAGGTTCAGACAGACGTTAGAATAGCTTGCAAACAATTTAATCAACATCACTACGCCAAGTTGCATAATTACCATATCTCGGCATTTCAGCTGTAGTTCAGTGGCAGCTTTATTAGCTACAGATTGGGTCCTGGTTTTGATTTCATTATTGTCCTCTTGTTTCATGAATAAAGAAACTCGAATCCCAGCCGTTTTTTAAACAAGTTACCTGCAATAAACCATCAGCTAAATAATAGTAACTCCTGGAGTGAAGAGGACTTCTTTCAACTGAAAAACATGTGGTAGTAACTACCAAAACATTTTATATATAACCTTTTGATTTGTTTGTATATATATATATATATATATATATATATATATATATATATATATATATATATATATATATATATATATATATATATATATATATATATATATATATATATATATATATATAATTGTTAAAATATCTTATTACTGCAGAACCTAGTCTGTATAGTTTGCCTAATTTCAATTATTTATTTACTACTGTTTTTCATATATGTAATAATAATTATTGCCATATTCATTACAAAATTTTTTTTTTTTTTACATTTCACGTAAATTTAAAAAAAAAAAATTTTTATTTTCTTTTTATTTTATTTCGTGATCGCAGATGTTTCATAGTCGATTTTGGGACTGATTTTTTGTACCATTTCGACCTTGCAGTGGACTTGTGCAACAAGCGGCTGGTCGATGGTCCAACTACCTTCAAAGCTTGAGATGCTCTTCAACTGTTTCGCTTGTCAGCATTTCTACGGTCGGTCCTACTGTTTCTCCCGCCTTGGAGTATACTTCTACGCTTTCTTAAGAGTTTCCTTCTCTGTTGAAACCTTGTTCGTGTCATACTCCTGTGCAGCACAATGTTCCCCACTACACTGAGACCATTGGTCTTCCAACTTTTGCTCGTCCACGTCGTCTGGCACAGGAGAAACAAAGTTGTTCGCCCAGAATTTGAGCACATGATGGAATTCGGAATAATTCTACCGTTGAAGTACGCATGGAGTTCTCCTCTTCATCCCGTTCTATACCTGATTGTTGATGCTATAGTAGCACACTGTATACTGAGGTAAGAACTAGGTTAGGAGTTGTGTTGTCCTTAGTTTTTTCTATTTCATTTTCCAAATTTTGTGAGTACCCTACCCCAATGTTGCCCATACATTCCCTATTGCCAAAGTCTTGCTGCGTATTATTTTATATATAGGTTTCAACGGAGGCTAGAGTAGCCTACAGGCAATTTCATAGGCAGCACAAAGCAGAGCAGCACAATTACCATACCTTGATATTTTCGCCGCAGCTTATTAGCTACAGGTAAACAAACTCTCTATCTCTCTCTCTCTCTCTCTCTCTCTCTCTCTCTCTCTCTCTCTCTCTCTCTCTCTCTCTCTCTATATTATATAATATATATATATATATATATATATATATATATATATATATATATATATATATATATATATATATATATATATATATATATAATATATATATATATATATATATATATGTGTGTGTGTGTGTGTGTATGTGAAAGTATATAATGTACTTAGGATAATGCAAGCATACAAGCGTCAGTATATTATTATTATGATTCTCGTTATTATTATTATTATTATTATTATTATTATTATTATTATTATTATTATTATTATTATTATTATTATTATTATTATTATTATTATTATTTTTATTTTTATTATTATTATTATTATTATTATTATTATTATTATTATTATTATTATTATTATTATTATTATTATTATTATTATTATTATTATTATTATTATTGGCAGCAATGCTCATACCAAACATTTATTTTTGTTGATATTTCATGTAAAAATTACCAACTTTTAGCATTTAAAACATGTATTTTTTTAATTTTATATAGTATTCATAAGTTTTTATATATTATATATATTGGGTCCTGATTACTACTTCATAATTGTTCCTCATTTGTTGTTAAGTCGTCCTGTTCCATGAAAAAAGAAACTAGAATCCAGTGACCTGCTTGAAAATAACAGCTATATATATATATATATATATATATATATATATATATATATATATATATATATATATATATATATATATATATATATATATATATATATATATATATATATATATATATATATATATATATATATATATATATATATATAATATATATATATATATATAAGAAACTAAATCCCCGCCTTGTTTTAATCCAGTATCCTGCTTGAAAAATACAACTATATATATATATATATATAATATATATATATAATATATATATATATATATATATATATATATATATATATATATATATATATATATATATATATATATATATATATATATATATATATATATATATATATATAAATATATATAGGTAAAGGTGTAGATTGTTTCTGACTTTCGATTGTCAGAAAATATCGATAATCGAAAATATCGAAGAGGCCTAACCTAAACAAGAACGTTGGCGAGAATTAGAGGCTATTACAGCAGACATACACACAATTATTATTACTTATTTTTGTAGCAGAACCTAATTCGACTTATCATAACCTGAACTACCGAAGTTGCCGTAAAAAGAGGCCTAACCTACACAAGAACGTTGGCACGACATACTACCTAGAAACCGTAAAGAAATTATAGGTATAAAAAAAAATTATAGGTGTAAAAGCATCGATTAAAATAAAATATCGACATCAAAAATATCTATAAAAATATCGAAAGTCAGAAACAATCTACACCTAAGCCATATGTATATATATATATATATATATATATATATATATATATATATATATATATATATATATATATATATATATATATATATATATATATATATATATATATATATATATATATATATATATATATATATATATGTCCTCTGGTGGGCAAAGGCCAGATTCTTACCAATTTCCACCAGAGTTGAGGAATAGTCGGAAATCTGGTAGCTAATGGCCGACGTGACCCGAAATACAGCTTTTAAAAGTGTGCAAGTCAAAGGGAGTTGAAAAAACAGATAAAGTGAGTGTGTTCCAGAATTTATCAGTAGAGTATATGTATGATTGAGCATAGCGGTTGGGTCTGGTGTCGGAGAGTTGGACAGAGAAAGGATGAGACTGTGTAGAAAGTCGTGCCGAACGACCATTTCTCAGTGCAGGAGGTATACGACGTGCGAGTTCAGAAGAGCAGTGTCCGTTGTAATAGCGATAGTAAGGAGAGAGTAACGCAACAATTCAATGGAAAGTAAGAGATTGATGAGAGTTAGTAAGAGCAAAAGAGTTTGCAAGACGAAAAGCCCTAGATTTCACCATTTTGAGAAGAACTGTATAAGTGGAACCACCCCAGATGTGTGAGGCGTACTCCATACAGGGGTGAACAACACCCCTATAAAGAACAAGCAACTGACGTTGCGTAAAATAATCACGAAGGCGCTTCAAAACACCCAACCTCTTAAAAGCTTGTTTATAAAGAGAAGTAATGTGATCTTTCCACGAAAGATCACGAGAAAAAGAAACACCTAGAATATTGAGGACAGATGAACGTTTGATTTGAGTGTTTTCGGAGATGTCATAGACGTGTGGAAGATTGTGTCGAGTAGAAAGATGGAGGAAATGAGTTTTTGAGGCACTGAAAACGACAATGTTTTCTCTGCCTCAGTTTGAAATACGAGAAAGATTAGAGGTCAATTGCTCCAAGACCATACTTCTTGCATCAATTAACTGCTGTTGGGAGGGTCGTCTTTCAAATTGAAATCAGTAACGAAGGATGGAGTCATCGGCATAGGAGTGTATAGGAGACGAATTATTAGAGAGAAGGTCATTACTGAAAATTAGGAAAAGAGTTGAGGATAGGACAGATCCTTGAGGAACACCATTATTTATATATTTAAAGGAAGTAAGGTGGCCGTCTACAACAGCTGCTTAAAGAACGACCGGAAAAAAAATCAGAAACAAGGTCTTAGAGAGAAGTAATATATATATATATATATATATATATATATATATATATATATATATATATATATATATATATATATATATATATATATATATATATATATATATATATATATATATATATATATATATATATATATATATATATATATATATATTCAAGATTTTAAAGCCTGCTATAACCTCTCACAGACTATTTTCTATATAGAAAACTAATGTCTGCTATTGGACTCGAACCAACACCTTTAAGATGATAAGTCTAGCTCTCTAACCACTCTGCTACGGCAGTACAAAAGGGAATTGCATTGGAACTTGCTTACGTTTTACATTCGTGACGTCAAACCCAAAGGACTCTCCCGACTGCAACACGATCAAAGGGTAACGAGGTTAAAGGTCGAGTCCATCGCTCGCAGACAGTTATATTCAAGATTTTAAAGTCTGCTATAGCCTCTCACAGACTATTTTCTATACAGAAAATTAATGTCTGCTATTGGACTCGAACCAGCAACCTTTAAGATGGTAGGTCTAGCGCGCTAAGCACTCTGCTACGGCAGTACAAAAGGGAATCGCATTGGAACTTGCTCACATTTTTTTTTTATATAGGAAATAGTCTGGGAGAGGTTATAGCAGACTTTAAAATCTTGAATATAACTGTCTGCGAGCGATGGACTCGACCTTTGACCTCGTTACCCTTTGCTCGTGTTGCAGTCAGGGGAGTCCTTTGGGCTTGACGTCACGAATGTAAAACGTGAGCAAGTTCCAATGCAATTCCCTTTTGTACTGCAGTAGCAGAGTGGTTAGCGAGCTAGACTTACCATCTGAAAGGTTGTTGGTTCGAATCTAATAGCAGACATTAATTTTCTATATAGAAAATAGTACGTATAAATAGGACGTTTCATGGGTTATCAAATTATATAATATCCGATTCTCTAACATTTATGGTTCGGTTTATATAAGCTGCAGAACAGCTAAAGCCAAATTTTGCATTCTGGGACACGGCTCATTTTTAATGGCACAATCGGCCCATAATACGGCGCGTTGTGCTATAGGTTAAGATCAACATGCATCTGGGGTCCCCTTTAACGGCTTATAGCTATTTAATGACACGTTGTAGAGGAATAGGGACTCCAGATTCAGAATGCTCTACCGTGAAATAAGATTTTTTTTTATAGCTTTTTAAGCTTTTCAAGTGTACAACTGGTGTCATGTAAGCTAAACTTTAAATATCGCTTAAATCTCCTATGCAAATAGATTTCGTCATGCTGAGCCAGAATATGAATATCTCAGGATTCTACGAGCTCCCGTTTAGGAGATATGGCTCCCAAAAAAATAATTAAATATTTCTTATCGAAATCAGTTTCTGTGATTTTTGACAGATTCTAAATTAAGAGAGACATAGTAAAAATATTTAATGTCTGAATTGTACGTGTCTTTTAGAATTTTCGAAGCCACCGTGGATCGTTTTTCTTTCTGCTACGATTGAGGAGATACAGACCCCCAAATTTGACAATTTCCTTTTGTATTCTCAGAAAGTACGGCAAACCAAATTGGTATGTATGTCGGACTTTAACTTGAAAACACTAATATAAAGAAGAACCAGGATTACAGATTTTGAATCAGGGGTTCCAAATCCAAACGGATCTCAAAAATCAAGCCGATCTACCCAATGATAAGAAAGTTATAAGAAATTTAAAAACTTACACAAACTTTGATTGGGAAATCTCAAAAGTTAGAATGAAAATGGTTTCACAGGCTTTCACTTGTTAAAACTTAAGTGACTCGACCCATACTCATCTGAAACCGAAATTATCTTTTTGAACTCAATTTTTCCCGCGTTTATTAAAAGAACTATATGAAGGTCGACTTTCGTAGGAATTGAGATTTTCTCAATTTTTTAAATATTTTTTATTTTTTATTTTTTTTGTAGCATTTTTAGGGAGGTAAGACAGTAGAACTTATTTTTGATCGCCTAACTCCCAGAAAATGAGGGAAAAAATAAACTTTTCGGTTTTATGAGCAAATGTTTTCAAAATCTGGAAAACTTTAATTATATTTTACGATATATTGGAGATCATTTTCGAAGGGAAAAAGTTCTTATAGGGTAAAACTATAGTCTATGAGGAATGCCGAAAGAGTACCGATATATGTCGACATAGATATTTTTTACGATACTATCGGAAAAATATCGATTATATATATATTTTTTTAAGCAACTAAACTATGGCAGTTAAAGAATCGGATAAAATAATGTTTATTTGAATTAATCGTGATTGCGTGTGCACAGTGGTGGGTGTGTGCAGGCGTGGGTTCTCTATACACTTCACCAATGTCCGTGGTTTGCGCTCTAATTTATCTTCTGTGGAATACCATCTCTCTAACTCTCATCCTAACCTTTTAACCTTGCCTGAGACCCAGATATCAAAGAATTCCTCTTCTAACTTTTTTAATATATCCAACTATAACTTATTTCATAATTTCTGTTCTAAGGGTACGTAAACACTAACCCCCAGGAAACACGTCTTGTGAATCTTAAATCTCCTAAATTTGGTGTTCTGTGGCTGAAAATCTTTCTACCTATCACTACAATAATCTTGCGCTTCTGCTACTGTTCTCCCAATAGATTATATTTTTCTACCTTTTTTGAGTACCTAACTACTTCTCACGAGACTGTTACATCTTCACATCCAAAAATGAGGTCCTCTATTTAGGGGATTTCAATGTACACAACACTGAATGGTTGGGTTCCTCTCATACTGATCACTCTTTATTTATGCTTCACTACTAGTCCTTCTTTCTATAAATAAGCTATCTTCACACCTATTGGTAACTCCACCCACAATCTAATTTCTCTTAATTTTTCATTCCTTCTCTCCAACTGCTCCACTCTGACCTAAACGTATCTTCTGGCACTTTGATCGGGCTGATACGGGGCTTTTCGGTGTTTCTACGCTAACTATCCCTGGAGTGACTGCTTTGTTTCAAATAACGCTTCGGTTTCTGCCGATAAGGTGGGGGCTGTAATCGTTGATGGAACGAGCAGGTTCATATCTTCTTCATCTAAATCTTTCTTTCCTCAAAATCCATGGTTCGATCGTGCTTGCTTTCGTGCCATTCAGGCTAGAGACATTGCGAATCGAGAGTGGAAAAATTCTCCTCCTATCATTCCCGCTAATTTTCATTCAGCTCGGAATCCTTGCAGGGGTATTCTTGGAGAAGCAAAGCGGACCTTCACTAAACAAAGGCGTGCTGAGCTCTTAAATTCTCCTACTGATAAACCTTTCTGGCCTCTTGTCAAAAACCTAACAATTTCTGTAAATCTTCCTTTCCTACTCTTATTCGCTCTGATGGTTCTGTTTCTAACACTCCAGCTGAAAAGGCTAACCTCTTCTCCTCTTGTTCTCCTCTAATTCAACACTGGACGACTCCGGCAATCCTCCTCCTACTTCTTCTCCTCTCAGATGTCCCATGCTTTTACCTGTGATTACATTTGACCAGGTGAATGGGCTTCTGAAATCTATGAACCTTACGAAGACAAGCGGCCAGGATGGCATTCCTATTCGAGTTTTAAGGAAATGTGCATCTGATCTGGCTCCTTCCTTCGTTCAACATTTCTCTCTATGCCTTTATACTAATACTTTCCCTCAGTGTTGTAAGCACGCATTAGTCCAACATATCCCGAAGAAAGGTAGCCGCTCTGATCCTTCCAATAGCTCTCACTTGTGTTGTCTAAGATCTTTGAAACCGTTCTTAACTCTCATTTTTTAGATTATCTGGAATCTCATTCTCTTCTTTATGATCATCAATATGGCTATCGACGTTCAAGGTCTACTGGTGATATACTTTCCTTTCTCGCAGATTTATGGTATTCTGCCCTTAGAGAATATGGGGAGACTTGTGTGGTGGCGTTTGACATATCTAAGGCATTTGACCTGGTATGGCATGCGGCACTGCTTTCCAAGTTCCCTTTCTTTGAGTTTCCTCCTTCTCTTTGCTTACTTAGTCTAGCTTTCTTTCTAATTGTTCCATTTCAGATGTTGTTGATGGGGTGACTTCTTCATTTCCTGTCAATAGTGGTGTTCCTCAAGGTTCTGTCATGTCTCCTACTCTATTCCTACTTTTCATTAATGATCTTCTCAGCTGTGCATCTAACCCTATTCATTCATATGCCGATGACTCGACCCTTCTTTCTTCTACTCATTTCAAATCTGCTCCCTCTTTTGTATCTACAGTTGCCTCTTGTCTTCATCTTTCTAATTCCATTCTTGCTGATCTAGATAGAATTTCACAGTGGGAAATTCAACTCTTTAAAAACTCAACTTCTTGAAATCTCCATTTCAAAGACATCTTTAATTTTTCTAATTTTTTCGATGGTTCTCCAGTCTCCCCTGTTCACAGTAAAATACATTCTTGGCCTTCACAAAAACAAAAAAACAAAGAATATATAAAAGAAAAAAATGTCTTGGAAGCCTCACAGCACAATAGTTGCTAGGGCTGCCTGAAAGAAGCTGAGTGTCCTGTTAAGATTGCGAGAATCTTTTACTTTTTCGCAGTTACTCCAATTACACAAGGACCTCATCTTCCCTTGTATGAAGTATTGCTCTCATATCTGGAGTGGTTCAGGTTTCACGCGTCTTTAGGATAGGGTTGAGTCAAATAAAGGGTCAAATATTTATAAATTGTTTTAATCTTTCTAATTCACATGACACTTTTTCTTTGCGACGTAACGTTGGTGCTTTGTCTCTTTCCTTTAGGTAGTACAGCGGCAAATGTCGAAGGGAACTGTCCACTCGTATACCTCCGATTTACGATGGTATCGTAGCACAAGGAGTGCATAGTCTGAATATAAATTTTGTGTGAATATAGGCAACTCCAGACTTGTCCGCTGTGATGCCTCCTTTCCAGCTATCTCTGTTTTGTGAAATTCTCTCCCATCTCCTGCGTTTAATGCCAAATTTTATCTCAGAGACTTAGCCCACGTCTGTGCTCACCTACGAACTTTGCGTTTGGTGGGACTTTTAGGGTTTTCTTATTCTTTTATTGATCTAACACCAACTCCTTGAATAGGGCTCTTCTCATGAGTGGTGGTATATATATATATATATATATATATATATATATATATATATATATATATATATATATATATATATATATATATATATATATATATATATATATATATATATATATATATATATATATATATATAACCCATATATGCTTTTATATGTAGGATACGAACATTAATATATATATATAAATATATATAAATGACATCCGCATTCAAATATCATTAAGCGATATTTAAATATTTACATATAATTCATCCACACAAAAGATATATAATATATATATTATATATATATATATATATATATATATATATATATATATATATATATATATATATATATATATATATATATATATATATATATATATATATATATATATATATATATATATATATATATATATAAAGCGGCAAAAGGTCACCAAATGAAGGATTATGGGTAATAAATGATTAATTTTACTAGATAATAATAATAATAATAATATAATAATAATAATAATAATAATTAATAATAATAATAATAAAAGAGAACAGTATTAAAGGTCCCGGTTCGATCCCGCTTGGAAATACTCTCCTCGAATAATAGGGCAATGCTCGACAGCTTTTGAACTATATTATATATATATATATATATATATATATATATATATATATATATATATATATATATATATATATATATATATATATATATATATATATATATATATATATATATATATATATATATATATATATATATATATATATATATATAAACTATGCACAATAAGTCCGAGTGGTAGAGTCACGTGACTGAGATATGAATCAGAAATATCTCGTAACCTTTTTTGAGGTTTTCGAACCTCAAACTTAATTTGTTTTTAATATACAAAGAATTAAGAACACTTCAGGTCAAAGTAATAATTTATTTAATGAGGGCAAATGTTGTAAAGTTATGTACCCACATATATGTGAGAGCGCGCGCACACAGACACACACACACACTATATATATATATATATATATATATATATATATATATATATATATATATATATATATATATATATATATATATATATATATATATATATATATATATATATAATTTTATATTTACTCCAGTGGGTAAATGCCGGAGGCCTACCAAATTTCCACCGGAGTTGGAAAAAAGCCCTATCTTGGTCGATGGAGGCAGACATGTCCAGATACACGGCGTTTGAAAGTGTGCAAGTCAAAGGAAGTTGGAGAAAAAAACAGATAAAGGGAGTGTGTTCCAGACATAATATATCCCTATATATATATTATATATATATATATATATATATATATATATATATATATATATATATTATATATATATATATATATATATATATATATATATATATATATATAATATATATATAT
>SEYY01001330.1:72500-80000 GCA_009176605.1 Armadillidium nasatum | reverse complement strand
AATAATAATAATAATAATAATAATAATAATAATAATAATAATAATAATAATAATAATAATAATGACAATAACAACGATAACAATAACAATTACTAACAAAACCAGTAACAGTTTTATAATAATAACAAAACAATATTAGTGACATTAAAAATAATAACATCATTAATGTCCACAACAACAACAACAAAAACAACAACAAAAACAAAAACAACAAGAACAACAACAGCAGCAATAAAAACAACAAAAACAAAAACAAAAACAATAAAAACAAAATCAATAACAACAACAACAAAAACAAAACAAAAACAACAACAACAACAACAATAAAAACGACAACAAAAATAACAACTACAACAAAAACAAAAACAATTAGAATTGCAAAAACAAAAACAATAACAACAACAACAAAAACAAAAACACAAAAACAACAACAACAACAAAAACAACAAAAAACAAAAACAATAACAACTACAACAAAAACAAAAACAAAAACAAAAACAAAAACAACAAAACAACAACAACAATAACAAAACTACAACAAAAAAAACAACTACAACAAAAAACAAAAACATTAACAATAACAATTTTAGAAAGTGAAAGACGCTTAGCATATATTGTTGAGTGTTAAATGAAGCTGATAATTTTTCAGGGTATTTTTTAATAATAATAACAAATATAATATTTTCGTGTTATTAGATTTCACCTGCGTTCCTTTGTTTGATTTTGCGCTTCCTCTTAAACACACACACGCACGCACGCACGCACGCACGCACACACGCACACCAACTATCGCTTTTCCTTATATCTTTATTATTTGATTAGCATAGTTAATTTCTATATTATATATATATATATATATATATATATATATATATATATATATATATATATATATATATATATATATATATATATATATATATATATATATATATATATATATATATATATATATATATATATATATATATATATATATATATATATAATCTTTTTCTCAGTATTAAATTTTGAATTCACTTGTCACGACCTACCCTATTAGAACTACTAGTAATTAGTCGCGCAAGGTTAGGAATTGGGTGTGTTATTATTATTATTATTATTATTATTATTATTATTATTATTATTATTATTATTATTATTATTATTATTATTATTATTATTATTATTATTATTATCAAAGAGCGAAGAAAACTTTCCTTTTAAAGACATGTATGGAAGATGGTGTAACGAGAGCCTTATTATTATTATCACTATTATTATTATTATTATTATTATTATTATTATTATTATTATTATTATTATTATTATTATTATTATTATTATTATTGATAATATTGATATTATTATTATTTAGCGCGCACCCGAGTGAGGAAGATATGTGGGAAGATCTGATGAAGACAGAGGAAGAGATATAACAATATAGTAGAAGAATCATTTGAGTTAAGATTGTAAAGGGCTATGAAGATCGCAAAGGACAAACTTATGTTCGAAGATCTATTGAACGGATGCAGTACTAATGGACCATCATATGAAAAAGTATATAATATAGAATTGAAAGCTCAACAGATAATAATAATAATAATAATGATAATAATAATAATAATTAATAATAATAATAATAATAATAATAATGAATAATAATAATAATAATAATAATAATAATAATAATAATAATAATAATAATAATAATAATAATAATAATAATAATAATAATAATAATAATAATAATAATGATAATAATGATAATAATGATAATAATAATAATATATTTTAATCAAAATTATATTGATAATTTTAACAATAATAATAATCATAATAATAAAAAATAATAATTTTAATATAATAATGATAATATTTAATAATAAAAAAATAATAATAATAATAACAATAACAATAATTTTATTAATAATAATAATAATAATAATAATAATATAATATAATAATATAATAATATAATAATAATAATAAAATAATAAAAACTAATTTTAATATAATATATATAATAATATAATAATTAATATAATAATAATAATAATAAAAAACAAAATTTATAAAAAAGATAATAATTATATAATAATAAATATAATAATTTTTAATAATGATAAAATACAATAATAATAACAATAATAATAATAATAATAATAATAATAAATAATAATAATAATAATAATAATAATAAAATAATAAATATAATAATAATAATAATATATAATAATAATAATAATAATAATAATAATAATAATAATAATAATAATAATAATAATAATAATAATAATAATAATAATAATAATAATATAATAATAATAATAATAATAATAATAATAATAATAATAATAATAATAATAATAAATTGCTATTACATTTTACGTCACAATTCTGAAAGTTTAATATTTGGATTAACGAATATAAAAATATATGTATCACCTTCTTATCAAGATATAAGACATAAAAAATTCATTTCTAATATAAAATCAACAGCACCATATCTAAACGTTATTATTATTATTATTATTATTATTATTATTATTATTATTGTTAGTTATTATTATTATTCATATATCATATTATTATTATTATTATTATTATTATTATTATTATTATTATTATTATTATTATTATTATTATTATTATTATTAATTATTATTATTATAATTTATTATTATTATCAATATTTTTATAATGAATACAATATTGATATTATTATTGTTATTATTATTATTATTATTATTATTATTATTATTATTATTATTATTATTAATTATTATTATAATATGAATGTAATATTAATTTCATTATTATTATAACGAATGTAATTTTTTTTTTACTACTATTATTATTATTACTATTATTATTATTATTTTTATTTGCTTTTGTGCTTAACGTAGGTATCGTTATCAGCATTATAAATCACGCATCCTTGACAACACAGAGAAAATACCTAAAAACATGATAACAAATATAAGTAAAAACATACACATATATACACAAATACATATAAATATACAAACATTCATATATATATATATATATATATATATATATATATATATATATATATATATATATATATATATATATATATATATATATATATATATATATATATATATATATATATATATATATATATATATATATATATATATATATATATATATATATATATATATATATATATATATATATATATATATATATATATAATAAAGAGCAAAATTAAAAGCACCATCAGCATTTTATCAGTTGGGAGGTTCGACGACATTGTAGGTTAATGGAAGTGCCTGTGTGTGTTCCCGTACGTACCCAAATAATGCAGCTTAACATCGATGGGAGGGGTAAGTAAGATATCGACGAAATAAGGTAAAATGGCAAACCAGCCAAATTCGATGAGTTTTTAAGTAGGAGAGATAACGTCACGGGAATGCCGGGTCTCGGGAATATTCAACCTTTAACGTTTGTGCAAATAATATAGAGAGGTTACGACGGAGTTTCACCGGCGACGACTGTGTGGCAATCATAACACTGGCAGCTGAAGGGTACGGCGAAGGCCAACTGGGTCGACAGTTCGGGGTCTCGGATTTCGGTCCAACGATACACAACGACCATACTCTAACCGTACGTCGTACCATTTGGCCCCTACATCGGTGAAGCCTTCGTCCTCATGCAGGATAATAACAGACCGCAAGTAGCCAGATGTGTTGGTGATTACCTCAAAACGGTAGGGATTCGAACATTGTACTGGCCCGCGTACAGTCCCGACCTAAACCCCATCGAGCATCTATGGAACACATTGAAAAGGCAGCTGCGACGGCTACAGCAGCAGCCACTCAGCCTTAGCGACCTGCGACAAACGGTTTTACTCCTATGGAAGGAACTGCCACAGGAAACCATCCAGGACCTCATCTTCATCATGCATCAACATGAATTTAGCTGTCATACGTGCAAAGGGAGGCCACGCAATGTACTGACTTCCAGGGACAAGTGGCATGATAAATACCCTACAGGTTTGCACCGCACCCTGCTTATATACCAGGGTGTCCCATAGTCCCGGGAGTTCCCAGGGTGGGGCACTACATTATCCGTATTAGGTATAACCATGTGCTGTATTATTAACAATGTTACTACCCGTTTTGTATGTTTCAGTATCCTCCTACTGACGTTTGTTCCAGTGGGGCGTTAATTATATATCTTATAGTATATATATATATATATATATATATATATATATATATATATATATATATATATATATATATATATATATATATATATATATATATATATATATATATATATATATATATATATATATATTGTATTTTTTACTAAATTTTCGGAAAAACAGAACTAAAAACAATCTTAATATTTTAATTATTTCCTAATAAAGATATAAAATAATTTAATTCTTCTCAATACTTTTAAAACAGTGTTGAAATATTCGAACAATTTTTTAAATAAGAAAAAATATATACATTAATAATTATAGCACTTTATATTATCTTATCAATAATAATTATAATTGGAACAAGTGGAGGAGCAACAAATGTTTTTTTAGTTAATTCTTTTTTTCCTTTTTTTTTAAATAATTTATGTATAAAAAGTGAAGGAGCAACGAATTGCTTTATATTTAGGTCTTTTGAGTAATTTTTCAATAGGAAATTTTTTAAACATGGAATTAATAATAATAATAATTGATCTGGATGTCGATCGAACGAGAAGAAAGAAGAAGAAGAAGAAATTATTTTAATTACAAAGAAGGGAAATAAAAATCAGATAAATATGTTACCACACAGCAAAAAATTGTCCTAACGAATCGTTGGGGCAAGTGGCATATTATTATCATTATTGGTTACTTGAGCAGCATATATTTTACGTAGCCGGTTTGCTGTGCCTATCACTACAACTTCCCGTTGTTTCCTACTTTTTCCTACTTTAGAAATCCGTCCTCCACAGTTCTTCTCCATTTTTTTTCAGGTCTTCCACTCTTCCTTTCCATCCACACTTTATCCCTCTCACAGCTTCCTTACCCACCTCATTGCTAACATCTCCACATTCAGGTCATGACATATTGATCGCCTAAATTTAACTTGATCATGTAAAGAAAGTTTTTCCATGTTCAAAATCTTCGACTTTCACATACACCTAAAAAAATCTTATTCTGATTGAGAGGATTTTGAGGATTTTAAATATAAAAAAAATTTTAATTTGAAAACATGAACAGAAATGCATAATTGTAGTAATTTAAATTTCGAGCTCTTAAAATTGTGATTCAAATAAAATCTTTTCTTCAGTTTTTGGTGTAATTCGATTTCCTCTTGGAAACGATATTTGGTCCCTACTACTAAACAGCCTTTCGCTCTCAATAAAAGAGGTTGGAGCGCAGAGATATTTATAAGCCGATATATATGTAAAATAATCGGCAAAATTATCGGCAGAAAATTGACGATGACGATGGAGAAAAAAAAATATGCCGATCTTGAAGATGACGATGACGATGATGATTAATCGTCAATAATATATATATATATATATATATATATATATATATATATATATATATATATATATATATATATTATATATATATATATTATATATATATATATATATATATATATATATATATATATATATATATATATATATATATATATATATATATATATATATATATATATATATATATATATATATATATATATATATATATATATATATATATATATATATATATATATATATATATATATATATATAAAAGGAAAAACTATTTTTAAAATGTATAAAAATGAAAGTCCGAATTTCACTGAATTTATTTTTATTTTTCTATTTTTAAAAAAAAAAATTATTTAATATTTTATTTTTATTTTATTATTATTATTATTATTATTATTATTATTATTATTATTATTATTATTATTATTATTATTATTATTATTATTATTATTATTATTATTATTAATTATTATTGTAATTATTTTATTAATTGTCATTATTGTCATTATTATTATTATTTTCATGTCATTATTTTTATTATTATCATTATTTTTATTTTTATTAATGTCATTATTATTATTATTATTATTATTATTATCATTATTATTATTATTATTATTATTATTATTATTATTATTATTATTAAATTATGATAATGATGATATGACAAAAAACATAAGAAAAAACCTGTTATAAAACAATAAATAAATAAATAATAAAAATTAGATTAATAAATGATATAATTATTTAATTATAATTATTAACTTATTAAATTAATATAATTTGGGTGTAATATTAAATAAAATTTATAATTTTTTTTTTTTTTTTTTTTTTTTTTTTTTTTTTTTTTTTTGAAAAAAATAAATAAATAAAATATTTATTCTAATTTTTCTTTAGTTTTTGGGAAAAAATGACATATATATATATATATATATATATATATATTATATATATATATTATATATATATATATATATATATATATATATATATATATATATATATATATATATATATATATATATATATATATATATATATATATATATATATATATATATATATATATATATATATATATATATATATATATATATATATATATATATATATATATATATATATATATATATATATATATATATATATATATATATATATATATATATATATATATATATATATATATATATATATATATATATATATATATATATAATATATATATATATATATATATATATATATATATATAATATATATATATATATATATATATATATATAATATATATATATATATATATATATATATATATTCCATCTTCAAATTTAAATTTTTTTTCCAGTACAACTTTGATGCGAATGAAATACACGCAAGACCGAGGACAGCCTTAAGTCTATCCGGTCAGAGAGAAGAAGGACAGAGGAACTGTAAAACTGTATGGAAAGACGTCCCTCACCAGGTAATTCTCTTTCGAGAGTTCAGAAGAGCAGAGTCCGTTATAATAGCTATAGTATATAGAGAATGACGTAACAGTTCGACAGACAAGAAAGAGACTGACGAACATTACGGAGAATGAAATAATTGATAAGACGAAAAGCCATAGGCTCCACCCTTTCGAGCAATGCCAGGTGAGTAGAACCACAAAAGTTGAGTTAGGCATACTATATTTAAGGAAGAGCGAGACTTCTTTACAGAGAAAGCAACTGAGATGATGTTTTGAAATTTTGAAAGTTCCAACTTCCTAGAAAAGAAATAAAAAAGAAAAAATGGGATCACTCCAAGAGATTACAAGGCAATGAAAACATCCATGTTTTCTCTTTCCCAAATGGAAATTCAAAAATTACTAGAGAGGTGTATATATGCACAGCATCAGTCTTTAGCTGAAAATTGACTATAGAAAGGAGTAAGAGGGAACAGAGGTTTTTCTATGGGAAAGCTCAAGCACCTTGGGTTTCAGCTCAAGGTTAAGGGATGAGGTCTAGACGAAAAGAGATG
>SEYY01001330.1:37500-40000 GCA_009176605.1 Armadillidium nasatum | reverse complement strand
ACTCAAGCTTTCTCCCAAAATTTCCCTCACCCCATCCAACAATCTTCACTTGTTGTCCTTCTCGTATCCAGTTATCTATACCCTCTCACCTGTTCTCATTCACACACATGTCCAAACCATCTTAGTACACCCTCCTCCGCTCTATTCACCACGCCCTTCCTCCACCCACGCATCTCCCTTATTCTCTCATTTATAATTCTATCTACCTTTCTCACACACATCGTTCTCAATGCATTCATCTCAAACACATTCATACTTTTCCCCGTCTGAGCATTTATCATCCAAGTTTCACACCCATTCGTTACAGACGGCAAGCACATACACTTAAATATTTTTATCTTTATTTCATTCGAAATTCACCCTCTCTTCCATACTTCCCTTAGACCCCCTATCATTTTCGTTCCCTTTACCACTCTATTCTTAATTTCCCTTTCCCGTCCCCAGCTTTACTCTTCACCATAAATCTTCCCTATCACACTCAAGAAACTTATTCCCCCACAATTTTTACACACCATCTTATCTACTTTTCCTTAATATATAAGTACAATACAGGTGTCCTGCCACTCCTGAGGTATTCTCCCCTCTTCCCAACAAATATTAAAAACTCTAACCAACCAATCATCTATCTCAGCAGGTCCCTCTCTTATCGTCTCTCCATATATACCATCCCTTCCTGCCGATTTTTATTTCTTTACCTTTCTTATCACAGTTTCCACCTCCTCCTCCCCTACTAATATTTTCCTCCCCATAGTCAGTAATTCTTCCTCATTATTCCTCACCTCTCCTTCTCTAATCTCTCTCCCTCCGTTCAACAATTCATTAAAGTACATTTTCCATCCCCCTCTAACGTCTTCCTCAACCTGTAATATCTCCCCATCTTCCCCTTCCCCCCCTCTCCCTACCCTATTTACCTCCTTCCAAAACATATTATTTCTCTCTTTAAAATTTTCTACAAGACTTCTATCCCACTCCTCTTCCACTCTCCTTTTTTACAATTTTAACTTCCCTCTCTCACCTCTTATAAAATTTTCTACAAATATCTGTTAGGGAATCCTTCTTTTAAATCCTTAAACCCTTCTTCTTTAATCTGATAAGAATTTTCTTTTACTGCCTAACTTATTTCACATACATATATATACATACAAATATATATGCTTATAACATAAAAATCTTAAATACTAATAATATTTCTAATCACAACAATATTTCCTACAATATATAGGTAAAGTGGGAGATTGTTTCTGAGTTTCGATTGTTAAAAAAATATCGAAAATCGAAAATATCGGAGAAGCCTATCGTAAACAAGAGAGTTGTCAGAGGTACGAGGTACTATTACTAGACATAGACACAATTATTATTACTTACTTTTCTAGCAGAACCTAATTCGACTTATCATAACCTGAACTACCGAAATTGCCGTAAAAGAGGCCTAACCTACACAAGAATTTGCCGTAAAAGAGACCTAACGTACACAAGAACGTTTGCACGACATAGTAGCCTAGGGCTAATTATAGGCAGGAAAATGTCGATTAAAATAAAATATCGACAAAAAAGAATATCGATATAAAAAATATCGAAACTCAGAAACAATCTCCACCTAAGCCCATATATATATATATATATATATATATATATATATATATATATATATATATATATATATATATATATATATATATATATATATATATATATATATATATATATATATATATATATATATATATATATATATATATATATATATATATATATATATATATATATATATATATATATATATATATATATATATATATATATATATATATATATATATATATATATATATATATATATATATATATATATATATATATATATATATATATATATATATATATATATATATATATATATATATATATATATATATATATATATATATATGTATATAAATAACACTGGCACTATAATAACCATTATTTATATGAATTTTAAACACTAAAATTTTAGCAACCAATAGCGCCCTTAAAAAAACTAAAACTAATAATTATTCTACTAAAAATATGCCCTTCACTGGATAAATGAACAATTAAACACTATCATCATAGTAATATTGTGATATCACCACACCTATATATATACGCGTATATATTATTTAAATTTTAAAAGTAACTAGATTTTTTATTTTTTTTTTAAGTTAAATTTCCGAAAGAACTAAAACGATAATTTAGCCACTTCACCAATTTGATTTTCAAACTTATTTTAAGATTATCCAAAAGAACCAAATCGAAAGTTTTGTAGCTTCACTATTTAGTTTTATTTAAATTATCAATTTTCCATAATGCGAAGAGCAAATGTTTAAAGTTAACTTATTTCACTAAATCACTCACTACAACTTCACACAACCTCCCTAATTAAATCAACTAAAGTTCCTTTGAAGATCTTCTAGACACCCCCACCCCCCAACTGAAGCTCTCTCTCTAGCAACACTCTTCTTTCTCAGGTCTGAAATTCG
>SEYY01001330.1:0-20000 GCA_009176605.1 Armadillidium nasatum | reverse complement strand
CATTCCATTCTTAATAGTGTCATATTACACTCAGCGAATTCATGAATTGTGGCTTACTATTTTACACATTTCATCATTAAAAACTTACATCCAACATTAATACAAAGGTTAATAAATAACGAAGAAAAAAAAAATCATATATTTACAACAAAGCAGTCAATATCCATCATACTTTTTTTCAATATTATAATTTACCACTTAACCTTAATTCAAACAAAAGATATGCCTTCAGACTAGGATCATTAACTTCTCTTTCAATGACTTGTTTGAGAGTTTCTTCTACTTTATTACCTTCAATGTAATGAGCTCTTAAAGTATCAGCATATTCGAGCCAAACGCAGTTGGGGCATCCGGACATGCAACAATTGGTAGGGGGATCGAGAGAGCTTTCCGCTTTTATTTCAGATTCTAGAACCATTACCCTTTGCTTCGGAATATCTTTATTTTTACTACACTGTCTTTTCGGATTTAAAAGGGTACTCACAATTCTTTTCTAAGGAGAAAATAAATATATAATATTTTATTTAACACGAGGCAAAGTACAGTAAAAAAAATTATATCTCTAATATTTGCTGTGTTGACAAAAATATGAACAAACATGAGAAAATCATTCGACATTCTTTTTTATAAATGTATATAGAATTTCCTTTCATTTTCAATTATCTTTGAAGGAAAACTAAAACATTATTATTATTATTAAATCTCAACAGAAATCATGCTAAGAATAAAAATATAAAGCCCAAATTAAATCTAGATTATCAAGCCAAGTTAAAAATTTTATACTCGATTGGTATGTGTAATTTTTTGCTTTTGGTCAATTCTACAGTTGGAAAATCTTTTTTAAATATCAATCAATGATAAAAATTATTTTGCAACTTTATTAAAATATACTTAAATATTATATTTTAAAATATTAATACCTATAAAATCAATAATAATACAATACCTTTATCAGATTCCCAAAACTGCTGCAGCCATTCAACAAGTTCATTAGAAAGAAAAGCAAAGAAAAATAGTCTGTAGAGCTGAGTTTATTTACAGTTTGTGGTCGAGTGATCTGAAATGTTTTACATTATTTGAATTTAAAACACAATACAATGATGGTGACTTTCTCCTGATCCATTTACTGCTATGCCATTCATTGATTCTTTTCTATTCACTTACAATTATATATATAAAAAATATTTTATAAGAATTAGGAAATCAGAGATGAGCAGAGGCTGTTTTATACAAGCTCCCATATATACAAAACTGATATCCCGGTCATTAGTACTTGCAATTTGGGTTAAGAGTATAGTAGGTAAATAATATTTACGTCACCCAGCCACTCCCAATACATCTTTTTACACAACAACAAAAAAAATGCCTATTATTATATGATGCCCAAATCATTCATACACCTATGATAAAAAACTTCTTTTACCAATAGCACAGATCCCAAAAACATTTCTTATCCTGGCTTTATCTAAAATCTTGCTCAATTCAGCAGCCCTGATAATTACCATAAATATATTTATGTTTACCCTAAGGTTAGCAGTATAATAGTATATTGTATATTTAAAATATGAACTTAAAGATTAATCATGTTATTTAAATAAAATATAATGTTTATAATGAATTAACAATTAAAATAATATCAATTTGTTAGAAAAAAAAAATTGTAATGCATAAAAATTCAAAATTCAACAATAATATCAAATATCTTCATGACGTCAATCAGTAACTGTTATTTGAGGAATGAAAAATTTGTTACACACATTCTTTCTTGTCAATACCTGAACACAAAGAGTTGTCAATAAAAAATCCTTTCATCATTTTGGATCTCAAATATATAGCAACTATGTATCCTCTATATTCATCAATATTCAACAGTTTGATTCTTCACAAAAAGCATACCAAATTTTCCCTATTAATTAAATAATAACACCTAACAGTGACAGTCCTCTTTCAAAATATAAATTTTTCTGAGAAATTTTCAGTGGCATTATATTTATATATATATATATATATATATATATATATATATATATATATATATATATATATATATATATATATATATATATATATATATATATATATATATATATATATATATATATATATATATATATATTATTACTAATATTCAGGCATTAACCAATTTTTTTTTTAAGCCTATGTTGTTCTTCTGATTTCTTTTTTTTAATCTGAGAAAATTTCTTCCATATTGTAAATTCTTAGAAAAAAAAAGAATCCATTCTACTCTAAAGAAAAGAATTGTTCCCAATTTTGAACATAAAAGAATGAAGAATGTGTAAAAATTAACTTTAAGGAGAAAAATTGCATGATTATTATATTTAAAAAAAAAAAAAAAAAGTAACAATTAAATAATATCCAATTAATAATGCTTAACCAAAATTTTATTACTATATTCTGAAAAAGGAAGGAAAAGGTTTATATTAATTATGCCAATTAAGACAGGTTTAAATTCATGTGTAGTTATTATTCAAATTTTATATGAAAATTATTAATAAAAAAAAAAAAAAAATTAAAAATATTAACCAAATTCTAATCAATTTTTTTAACTCCCATACTATATTTTAGAGCTATTATATACCTTACATTTTATAGAATAAACTAGGGTATAATATAATGCTTCCTTTAAAAAAAAAAAAAAAATTTTCTAATAACAATTAACATATGCCAGTCATATCCAGTATTCACATGTCAGTATTAATACATCCATA
The DNA here is from genome assembly GCA_009176605.1 of Armadillidium nasatum. NCBI lineage: Eukaryota > Metazoa > Arthropoda > Malacostraca > Isopoda > Armadillidiidae > Armadillidium > Armadillidium nasatum. Next base: position 17,271 of record SEYY01001330.1, on the reverse strand, counting down.
TCAATGGAGCTCAGAAGTTTGAAATAAATACCAAATTGTAAAAATATACTCGTAGGCAAAGAAAAGTTAAACTTACTTGAATTCCAATGATTAGAGTAGCCTTTTCTTTGAGAGAAATGTCACTCCCTTATTATAGAAAAATGATTTATCTTCTTCATTTACAAAACTTTTGTTTCTTTTGAATTCGCTTTGTATTCTATAAGCGTAATATTCTTTATCTGTGAATTTTAAACTCTTTCCATAATTCATAAGGTCTTTATAAAGCCTTAAAACTTGTAGTCTCGATGGAAATTGTTTATTCATTGCAATTTTAATAACATATCACTAAACATTAATATCTTAATAAATATATATATATATATATATATATATATATATATATATATATATATATATATATATATATATATATATATATATATATATATATATATATATATATATATATATATATATATATATATATATATATATATATATATATATATATATATATATATTTTATTAAAGATTTAAAATACTGAATACCAGATATACATAGAGATAAAATCTGCTGTCAGGTATTCGTATCTACATGAAACCATATAAAGATATCTTACTTGTAAGACAAATTAAGATAGATTATAATAAAAACTGATATAAGAACAGAAGTAGCGTATTTTCTCTAAGAATTAAGATCATTATTTTATAAGAAAAAAGTCCAAAACCTCCCTGATTTAATCTATTCTTGTATTGACTTTTAAAAATAGAAAAATTAAAAATAATTTTTTCCTAATACTTAAAAAATACTGAATTAATTAATTTTTCCCATTCAAAAAATATAAAAAATATACTACATAATATAGTATAAAATTCAGTATTATCATATTTATATAACATTCTTTATTAGATAATGATATAAAATATTGACATTATTCAATGGAATCCTAAAATTACTATACTAGTTTTTTATTTATTTATTTTACACTATACCATGCTATTTTAAACAAGAAACAAAATTTTGGTAGTTTTACTGCTACTGTGCAAAAAGTTTTAGTTTTCACTCTTGAAATTACAAAAATATATCAATATGTATGTATTAAATAAAGTCTAATGAAGTATGGAAGGAAGGTTTTGTACAATAAATACTTTAAAACCTAAAAATTTTGCTTCAAAAAGATATAGGGATCTATTATTATAAATTGAAGATATCATTTTGAATATTAATAGACTAATATATCAATAGACTGATATACCAATATTAAAACTTTTATTCAATAAATAAATATTTTCAAATATTAAACTTTCTACCACTCATGGGTCATGGTATTAAAGTCTTCCATAGATAAATACTTATGTGCCTGATTTCAAATATATTTATCAATTATTGATTTTGATATTGATATACTGGTCTCCTGATATATTAATATAACAGTCTACGAGTATCAATAACCAATATTCAAAATGCATGTTTTCTTACAATAAAAATTTTAAGGTTTTTGATATATTTCTTGTACAAAAGTGGTCTTCCATGCTTCATTAGACTTTATTTAATATTTAAAATATATTCACCTTTATAGTTTTAATAAAAAAAATTTCCTCACTACAGCAGGAAAATTATCAAAATTTTTTTATCTAAAACTTTATAAACATTTAAGATAATTGTTCGATGAAGGGTCCTCATAACTGATTTTTATTATTTTTTCCAGAATACATGGCAAATGCATTAAAATGAAGAATAAACAAAAAAAAAAAAATATCAGTGAAGCCTATAACATTAATTATTTATGTAGCAAATATATGTACTTTACACTAACGATATCATTGTTTAATGAAAACAACACTCCATTAACTGATTTTGTACAGGACAATTAATATTAAAATAACTATAACTGCTAATATCAATGAACCATAGCTGGTTCCCTAGATTAAATATGGTAGCCAGAACTTAAATATGCATTTTTTGTGGATGGCAAACCTTAATAATAATAATAATAATAATAATAATAATAATAATAATAATAATATTATTATTTAAAATTCTTTATCTAATAAATTATAATTATAGAAACATTCATTCAAAATATTCATCCATCAGCTATTCATATATTTCACTGTTCTCATGGTTAGGCCTCTTCACTAGCCATAGGCACAGTTCTATCCTTAAGTTAAGGTTAGGTCAACTCAAACTAGTTTGTTATATAACCAGCAATCACCAAGTTAGGCCTATTTGCTGGCCGCTTGGCATACACTTACCCTTTAAGTCAAACTAGTTTGTTAGATTCAACAAACTAGTTCAACTTAATCTAACCAAGACAAAAGATACAACATAAAGGATGAATATTGTTCGCGAATGAACGTTTCTACAGTAATTATTTCGTAATACTTTAGTGAAGGTGGACGGAATTTTTTTTTTCTATTCAGTCTAACTACGAAAACCAAATGATCTGAATTTTTGTTTTTACGGTTAATCGGCAAACGACAAATGATTTTGTTAGAAAGAAAGAAAAAAAAACATTTTAATTAAAAAAAAAAAAAAATTTAAACTAATGAAAATTATTTTTCTTCAATGTTACGTCACGACCTCTTTTAATTCGGTAGAAACGCGCACAATGACGTAGTCCTATGAAGGTTGTCAGTGCTTTCATGTTAATGGGTTGCCCATAATTTTTTTTTTACTTCCCCATCAAAAAAAAATTTTTTTTTTTTTTTTGGCAACGTATTAAATGACTAAATATATATGGTATTTGTGTAGTTCAACTGAGTATTTTTTCTTAATATATCGAAAGCCATTTTATATTTATTTTACATTTTTGGCGGCAAAAATATGTATTTCTGATTATCCTAAATTTATAACATTGATATAATTTACTTTTACTATGTGCCTATGCACTACCAGGTTGCTGCATCATCGTCGGAATGAAATTTATAGCTATTTCGGAGCTAAAAAAAAAAGGTTAAAAAAAATGTAGAATATAGTATATATATATATATATATATATATATATATATATATATATATATATATATATATATATATATATATATATATATATATATATATATATATATATATATATATATATATATATATATATATATATATATATATATATATATATATATATATATATATATATATATATATATATATATATATATATATATATATATATATATATATATATATATATATAACGATTAATTTCTTCTTGATTAGAGTTTAGATGGTTTATTTTAAAATAAAGATATTTTAAAATTAAGGCGAAAATATATGTAAGGTATATCACAAGGTATATGAGAATTTAATCTGTAGACTAATTACTAGAAATTTGTATTAAACTTTAGATTGTGATAAGTGTACAACCAAGACAGTCAGTTAATGCAATAATGCAAGTATATTAAGTAATTAATTTCTTATAACTTAAGCGATCAATTGCTTTTAGAGGTACCTGAGGACTGGAAAACGTCATATTTGGTGTCAATTTATAATAAAAAGTTTTAAAAGGTTATAAAAGTTTAGGAAAAGTTACTGAAAAGTCATATAGAGAAACATTGCGATGATAACAAGATACAGGTATACCTCAAATAGTACGGCTAGCTAACTGGTTCCGGCAACTTCCCGCACCGTTTGAAACTACACTTTTTAAGGAATGTAAACTATAGGAAAAATAGTAATTAGTTCCAATAATTTTTTTTTTGTCAGCACTTTTTTCGATTATCGATGACGGCATTAATGACGATTTTCATGCTCGAATAAATGAATGATTTTATTATTACTATAATAAAATTATACAAATGAATAATAAAACTACAAATAAAGCTTTATTAATGTATTATTGAACCAAAGTCTATGTTTTGAACAAAAAAATATTTAAAGATTTTATTTTTACTAAAAAAAATTGCAATTTTGAAGTTTACACTACTGTTTATTTTCATAGCTGTGATCACTTTAACAGCCCAAAATACCAAATAAGAAGAAAATAACCGGACTCTGGTAATGTTCTCTATAAAGTATTTTTATTTTGTACTGGAGTTCTATTTGGATTATCTTTTAATTAGTTTGTTTAAAGCTAAAATTTTAATGGACAATGGGCAGATGTCATGTAGATACATAAAGGCTTATAATTCAAGATATTTATAATAGTTAGATAAAAATAGTTTTCCTCATTTTGAAATTTGGCTAGGGGAGGTTTTTTTTTTTTTTTTTTTTTTTGTTAAGTAGGGAAGTATGTTTATTTATTTCGTTAAATATAATGCTTTATAACCAAAAAGTAGTAAAAGTCAAATTATTAGTCAAGTTTAATCTTTAATTGTAATAATAGCTAGATTTTCATTCTATCCGGAGAACTGGTTTATTTTTTTTTTGTTATAATCCGCGAGGGTTGTCTATTCATCAAAGTTAATAAAGTAAACTTCCATGTCATGTTCCTGGAGTTGTTAATGACAGGTCCACTTAAGAGCCTAGTACAGCGTTAGAGGTCTCTCTTAAATTGGATCATTAAAAGAACATTGTTATAATTTTATCAGTTTTTTATATTTTTATATCACTAGTCTAATGAAACCTTATCTAAAAATTGCAGGTTACCTAGTATTAATTTTAAAATAAATGATATTGAAATTTAATTTTCTTAAGTATTCAGATTAATTGTAATGAAGCATTGCAGTGTATTGAGTCTTATGTCTGTACCAGAATATTTATTTGTATTGTTCAAAAACTCATTTTTTTTATTTAATAAATGATTTTCTATTTTTATAAATATTTTCAAGAACAAAATAGGTAAAGGTGTAGATTGTTTCTGACTTTCGATTGTTAAAAAATATCGAAAATCGAAAATATCGGAGAAGCCTATCGTAAACAAGAGAGTTGCCAGAGGTAAGTACTATTACTAGACATACACACAATTATTATTACTTACTTTTCTAGCAGAACCTAATTCGACTTATCATAACTGAACTACCGAAATTGCCGTAAAAAGAGGCCTAACCTACACAAGAATTTGCCTGTAAAAGAGACCTAACGTACACAAGAACATTTGCACGACATATAGCCTAGGGCTAAGTATAGGTATAAAATATCGATTAAAATAAAATATCAATATAAAAAATATCGAAAGTCAGAAACAATCTACATAAGCCCAAAATTAATATATATATATTATTTATTTATTTATTTATTTATTTATTTATTTATTTATTTATTACTCAGGTGACCGACCTATTATTTACCCTGTTGAAACTATAAAAACAATATATTTAAATGAATTAAATAAAGTTTAGTAATTCATAGAAGAACACTTTTGTGCCAATGTACCAAGAATCTTAATATTTTACTATAAAAAGACATACCATTATCCCAATCTATTCCAGTTTTAAATATATATGTTATCCATTAATTTTCCCTTTTTTTTATTTTAAATGATACAGTACCAGGTTGTTGCAGTGGATTCAGGATGAGTTATATGAACTTCTTTACTTATTTTGAAACTAAATTTTTATTTTTAATATTTTTCAAAAATTTTTTTTCCAATTTATATTTTTATATATATATATATATATATATATATATATATATATATATATATATATATATATATATATATATATATATATATATATATATATATATATATTAAGGATGGAGTGAAGTATCGTATAGTATCAGCAAGTATCGGCATTTTTTTATTCGTAATTTTTATTGTATCGGTATCGGTAAAAATTTTTGGATAAGAGTAAGTATCGGTATCGGTAGTAGTATCAGCAATTTTGTATCGGCATATATTTTTAGTATCGTATCGGTATCGGTAAAAATTTTGGTATCGCTCCATCCCTATATATATATATATATATATATATATATATATATATATATATATTATATATATATATATATATATATATATATATATATATATATATACAGTATATTTTTATTATTGAAAAAATATGAACAGGTGATAGACAATATATCTTTAATATCAGATTCAGATACCATAGCAGTATGTCATTTTAAAGTAAAATTTTATGGTTTTTGGTATATTTAATATATAAAAATTAACTTCTGTGGTTTATGTATGATTTTTTATTATTTAAAAAAATATGAACAGGTGATAGACAATATATCTTTAATATCAGATTCAGATACCATAGCAGTATGTCATTTTAAAGTAAAATTTTATGGTTTTTGGTATATTTAATATATAAAAATTAACTTCTGTGGTTTATGTATGATTTTTTATTATTTAAAAGAATATGAACAGGTGATAGACAATATATCTTTAATATCAGATTCAGATACCATAGCAGTATGTCATTTTAAAGTAAAATTTTATGGTTTTTGGTATATTTAATATATAAAAATTAACTTCTGTGGTTTATGTATGATTTTTTATTATTTAAAAAAATATGAACAGGTGATAGACAATATATCTTTAATATCAGATTCAGATACCATAGCAGTATGTCATTTTAAAGTAAAATTTTAAGGTTTTTGGTATATTTAATATATAAAAATTAACTTCTGTGGTTTATGTATGATTTTTTATTATTTAAAAAAAATATGAACAGGTGATAGACAATATATCTTTAATATCAGATTCAGATACCATAGCAGTATGTCATTTTAAAGTAAAATTTTAAGGTTTTTGGTATATTTAATATATAAAAATTAACTTCTGTGGTTTATTAGCCCTTATTTAATGCATTTCACTATATTTTGTATTTATAGTTTCATTAGAGTAAAAGTAATTTTAATAAGTGATTCACCTGGTAATAGTTATATATATATATATATATATATATATATATATATATATATATATATATATATATATATATATATATATATATATATATATATATATATATATATATATATATATATATATATATACACTATAATTTTTGGTTAGTTTCTTTGAAAAACTTTCATATCTTTGCAAAAATTTCAGCGTTCATCCATGTAACCACCAGAGAAAATTCTCTTATTAGAATGCAAATGAACTACAGTCCATTGAGAATGATTAAGCAGATCTTTTCAAGTGTAAATTAGTTGTTTGTTTTAAAATTTACCATATTGATAGATTTTATGATAGGCATTATTTTGGTGATCTATTGACCAAATTTTTAAGTTGATTTAATATTTCATTTAACATTTAATATTCTCTGCTGTTTATGAAGAACATATAGGCTAAATATTTTCTTTGTGAAACTATGTACCCTAAGATATTTTGATATACTAATTGGTCTATTGATTTTTTTTTTTTTGTCTCAACCTTTATTACTATTTTCTGTATTAGCTTTAAGTAAACTCATGTAAAATTAATATCACCTTTGCAGAACAATATAACAATGCTAAGGTTTGGAGCAAAAAAATTAATACAGCAGTATCAGCCAAAGGCTGCTGCTGCTGTATCCTGTGTACGCAACCAGTCTACAGCTCCTGAAAAGTTTGAAGTATTTGTTGATGACAGGAGTGTTATGGTAGAACCTGGAACAACTGTTTTGCAGGTAACAGGAATTAGACAGCGTTTAAATTTTATATTGAAAATATTTGCTATCAAATTTTTTTTGAAATGTGATAATTGAACAATTCATCTCATAATGTTCTTAAATATTTATTTTTATTTTAATGTATTTATATATTTGATATTTCTTTTTTTTTCTTCTTATAATTAAAAATTTTATTATTATTATTATCAAAACATTTTTCCTACTGTATTTTACAGGTTAATAGCCAATACAAATAAAAATGACAGTAGATTTAAATATTATTTAACTAATAGTTTTGAAAATTTGCCAGGCAGCAGCCATGGTTGGGATTGAAATTCCAAGATTTTGTTTCCATGAAAGACTATCCGTTGCTGGAAATTGTAGGATGTGTCTTGTAGAAGTGGAAAAAGCAGCCAAGGTGAGAGAATGAGAAATATTTTTTAATGTGTGAATATTTTTTAATGCAGAGCTGTAATAATCTTAAATTTGTTTTCATTCCTGTTATAATTTATTGAAATTCTTGCTAATTAATTATTAAGGGTATTATTTTCGTAAGAGAATTAATCCAACCTGATTAGGTAGGGGTATGGAGTTATGAGGAAATTTATTGTTTTGACATTTACATTAACTTCTATAAACTTTTTCTGACTTTGATTTCATCCCCAACCCATTTCCTGTTCTGACTTTTAATTTTTCACAGTCGGTTTTTCAGCTTGGTATCTCTCTCTCTCCTTTATTACTTCTTTTATAAAATTAAAAACAGTAGAAATTATTAGTTTATTTTAATTTCTAAAATTCTTTTGAATGTATATAGCCTGTAGCAGCATGTGCCATGCCTGTTATGAAAGGTTGGAGAATCAAGACAAATAGCGAAATGACGAAAAAAGCCAGAGAAGGTGTTATGGAATTCCTCCTTATCAATCATCCTTTGGACTGTCCAATTTGTGATCAGGGAGGAGAATGTGATTTGCAGGTTCGTGCAGTTGTACTGGTAATAGTTAAAAAATTTGAAAAATATTTCTTAATAGATGCTTTAATCACCTAAAATTTCACCAATGGAATCAGTTTCCTCAACGTATGAATATATTTTAGTTTAATTTCTGCACAAGTTACCTAAATTGAACCAATACTGATACTGTGCTAAAAATATTTTATTAGTACCATAACAGTGTATCCATTATATTTTTTTTTATTCCCAAGAAATATTGGTAAGTCAAAAAGAGAAAGAGTTATTACCATCAATTTTTTTCTGTAGTCTACCCACTCATGGTTACCCACAACACAATGTAAAATTGACTTGTATAACTTTACTCTTAACTTTCTTTGATTTTTAGGTGCTTTTTATTTTCTCATACTATTTTTCTCAATTTATTTATCTTTGATATTACTGTCTTCCCATTTACTAAATTTTCCTACAATTTAAAAAAAAAAAAAGCCCCAGTATTTGTATTGCTTTTATAATTTTTAAGCTTAATGAAAGGTGTTTTTCTTTTCTGTATAGGACCAGTCGATGGCATTTGGTTCTGATCGCTCCCGGTTCTTAGACGAAAAAAGAGCTGTAGAAGATAAAAATATTGGACCTTTAGTGAAGACTATTATGACAAGATGTATACATTGCACGCGTTGTGTTCGTTTTGCAACAGAGGTTTGTAAACATTTTACTTGTTCTCTTATATTTAGGAACATATCAGTAATGGCTAATATAATAGGCAAATGATTTTCTATACAGTGAGTGTCTCCCAAACACTTAAAAAAAAAAAGTTGGTATCAGTATTGTCATAATGATATTTTATATATATTATATATATATATATATATATATATATATATATATATATATATATATATATATATATAATATATATATATATATATATATATATATATATATATATATATATATATATATATATAGTCACTTAGGGTTAAAAATGATTTTAGATAGAAGTAAGATTTCTCCACCTAGGCATACATTATTTTTTATATTTTCATATAAAAATATCACATATATGTTCCTTAATATTCCCATTATATATCATTGTGTAATTTCAAATACAATGGTTTTGAGAAAAAAAATATTCAAATCATGTTTTACCCCAGAATGGTGGTAGAAATAATACTCGTGGAATAAGAGATTGATATATATTTAAAAAAATAAAATAAAAACAAAGTTATATATGACCTCTTGTGCTGCTATCTTTGGTGATTCTTTTTTATATTTCTGTCCGTTTTTGGTAATTTTTTAGCATTTTTAATGCTCAAATTTTGTAAGGATTTATTAGATATAAAAGTTAATTATATTTGTCCATGTTTAAAACATAAATTATAATAAATTATGCTTGTTAATAAAAAACATAAATCGTGCTAAAATAATTAAATTATAATAGTGCTTAAGTTAGTAAAAAATACAATAGTCTAATTAATAAGGATAAAGTATGATAGAGAAATAATTGATTCTTATAAGAAGTAGTATTTTTATGTTAATAATAATAAAAAAACTATCATTTTTTACCCCATAAAAAATGCATTTTTTAAGGGGTAATAAATGAACAAAATGATCCTCCATAATTCTTTTGGATAAAGTTACAATAATGAAGACCGCTATTAAGAAATTGAAATTGGAACCTCACCAATCATTTTATACCCCAATTTTGGTTCATACTCATAATAGGCTTTGATATGAACTTCAAAAACGAATTTTGTTTGGTCAGTTTTTGAGGATGTTATTTGATATTTTACTAATTCATCCTGATTATATGGAAGTAAATGATTTTGTTATATATTCCGATAGTAGTTGGCAGTAAACATTCCAATTAAGGAACTGGTTCGGTTGCTACAAATCTAATTTGATTTCATCTTTATAGGTTATGTATAGGAAATCTTAAATAATGATGACAAATAAGCCATGGTGTAAGTCACAAAATTCAAAGCAAAAATTATGAAAAATAACTCTAGATTTGATTCTCAATCTATGGGAATTCTTGAATATTTATCCAAGAAATTAAAAGCTAAAGAATTTTTGTGCAATATCCATCTTTTTGGGAGTGATTTTGTGCCTAAAGATTGACTTATTTGAGATTTTGCCTAATTTGAGGGTGCTAAACTCTCAAGTTTGCATTTGCTACATGTGTTAGTTTTGTTTACCAGTTTTATTTCATATGTACTTGTATTGTTACTTTCTGTAGTCTTCATGACATTTCTTTTAAAGACTATTTGGAATGAGATTTGAGCCTTCTCTAGTACTTTATCCTTGAAATATTAATTTAAATTGGTGTTTTCAAATCCTATTGGTTTTGTTAAATGAATGATTTTCCTTCCCTTAAATGGTCCCAATTGCAAGTATATGAATTTTTTTTTTTTAAAGGTTGCTGGAGTTGAAGATCTTGGAACTACAGGAAGAGGAAATGATATGCAAATTGGTACTTATGTTGAAAAGATGCTGGCATCGGAGCTGTCAGGGAATGTTATTGATCTTTGTCCTGTTGGAGCCTTAACATCCAAACCATATGCCTTCACCGCTAGACCTTGGGAAATTCGAAGAACAGATTCAGTTGATGTAATGGATGCTGTTGGTTCTAACATTGTTGTTAATCACAGAACAGGGGAAGTGTTACGTATTTTGCCCAAAACAAATGAGGTGAGATAAATTAGAGACTAAAACACCCAAAAAAAAAAAAATTTTTTTATTTGGAAAAGTTCACCATTTTAAGAAAATTTTAATTGTTTTCCATAATAAATTTGAGAAGAAAAAATATGTAAATATTTGATATGTAGTGAAAAAGGGAAAAATTAAAATCTTTGAATTTATATTTTTCTATTTAATAAAAATGATTGTTAGACAGATTTTATAAATGTTATTAAAGTTAATGAATTATTATAAGAATTTTTACATTGATGATGATTTTCTTTAGATTTGATCACAACCCTGTTGAGATGAAATCTAAATATAATTTCTTAACAGACTTTTATGCTTACTAATTTTCTACCATAATTTAATTACCCTATTCAAGGAGATTAATGAAGAATGGATTGATGACAAGGCAAGATTTTCATACGATGGTCTGAAACGTCAACGATTGATGCATCCAATGGTTAAAGATTCGCAGGTAAATAGGCGTTAAATATCTTTTGATATTATTTGTTTCAAATATTAACTCCCTCTAACAATATAACTGAAATGTACACAGTTTCTTTTAAAAGTTTACTTTTCTTTTTTTAATACACCAAATAAACGTAATTAATATACATTAAAATATAAGTAAATAGAAAATTTAGGCAGGTGAAACAATTTAAAAATATGCTGATTTTTTTTTTTTTTTTTTTTTTTTTTTTTTTTTTTTTTTTTTTTTTTTTTTTTTTTTTTTTTTTAAAGGAAGGACTTTTGATAAAAGAAAGTTAATAAAACAGGTATTAAAAAGATGTTAATCAAAGAGTAATTCTCAATTCGAAACTTAGGAAGTAGTTAAGATGGTTTTATGTAATACTTTAAATATCGCTTTCCATAACCTTGTTTACTTATTAATTTGAATGATTGTTAAGAATCAGTTATTATTTAACATACTTTTGAAAATATTGTGTAAAAAAAAAAAAAAAAAAAGAATAACATTTAAATGAAACCGTTTTTCAAATAAAAAACGGCAGTGAATAGAAAATGCATAAAATTGAAAAAGAAACCAGTTATTATTATTATTATTATTATTAGTCGTAGTAGAAGCAGCAGCAACTTGTAAATAACTCACGCAAAAAGTTTGGTATGTGGATTAATCATCAAATTATTTTTTATTTAATTTTTATTTAGGGAAATCTTAAACCTTGCGAGTGGGAGGATGCCCTTTTGGTTGCTGCAAGAGCTCTTCATGAGTTCAGAGGGTCTATTGGAGCTGTTGTTGGAGGTAAGTCTCTATCTACTAGATGTTTGAATGAACATTGCACTGAAATATATCAGGGGTTCTGAACTGAAGGTACTTATACTCCAAATAAGTATGAAATCAAAAGTTAATGGTGAATGAGAACCAGTTCCACAAACCAATAAAATTTTTCAATTTATTTTCCTTTCACTATTAATGCTCACTACTTACATATTAACTATTATTAAGATGTTTTCAATATGCAGCTCGTAACACTGACATCACATGTTGCTGCAACTCAACAACCTTTTCGTTCAGTTGATATATTATACTATTATTAAGATGTTTTCAATATGCAGCTCGTAACACTGACATCACATGTTGCTGCAACTCAACAACCTTTTCGTTCAGTTGATATTGCAATACTTTGGTCAGAAAAGTTGTGAAACTATTTCCTCTCTATTTGGTGTGCCTTATATGAAGATACACAGGTTTTCTTGGAAAATGATGTTGTGCAGGAGTGAATCAACGACATGTCTCAAGTCTTTTGTCAACAGGTAGAGTAAAAATTAAACAACTCATCTAAATCTAGTCTACATATTGACTAGACAACTGAGGTCTCTAATTGCTCCCAATTTCTCATATTTTCGAGAGATACAACATGGATATAGATGCCAAAGAGGAATTCCTATTTTGTGAAGAACTAACAACCATGACGAAATCAATTGGCATTTTGCAAACCATGGATGGATTTTTTGGCATCAATGACATTTTGTGAAGTCAAGTTGGGTCCATAAGTATTATTGAAAGAGAATTAGCGAGGCTAGGACAAGAACGTGTATTCATACCACTAGTTAAGGAAAAATTCTAATGTTTTCAATCACTGTAGTTGTTGTTTACATTTGCAGTCATTTAAAGCACTACCCATGTCTTTGAAGAATGCACTCGTTATCATTAAGATGATAGTCTGCTCAACAAGAGCATTCAGTCGTCATATCTTTAAGCAAGAAATGGAAAGCTAATATAAGTATTTATGCAACTTGACATAAAAGTTAAGTGATTCACAAAGGTAAAGACTTTGCAATGATTTTTTTTTTGACCTTCCTATTTTAATTGAAAAGTTCCTCCGAGATGGAGGTTTGGCAGATTTGGCCCACAACTTCTCAGACAGCAATTTTGTAGCATCTCTTGCTTTTCTGTATTTGCACATGTAGAGATTGATTCTTTACAAGGAAGAAATATCTCTATACTCAACAAGAGGAGAAAGTTGCTTTCCAACAGAGGAGAAATTGCTTTTAAAATATAATTATATCTCTATACTTTAAATTTTTTTAAAATTATAATTATAAATTCTTATAATAAATATATATATATATATATATATTATATATATATATATATAAATATATATAATATAATATATATATATATATATATATATATATTTAATATATATATAATATATATATATAATAATATATATTAATATATAATAATATATATTATAATAATATATATAATGTATATATTATATATATACAATATATATATATATATATAATATAATATATAAATATGTATATATATATATATAAAAATATATAATATAATATATATATATATAATATATATATAATATATTATATATACTGTATTATATAATATTAAATATATTGTATAAATTATTATATATATCTATACTTATATATATAATATATATATATATATATATATATATATATATATATATTATATATATTATATATATATATATATATATATATATATATATATATATATATATATATATATATATATATATATATATATATAATATATATATATATATAATATATATATATATATATATATATATAATATATATATTATAATTACTTTCCATATATGTTAAACTTTCAATTTTATAATATTTGTTATAATAAAACCAGCTGTTAAACTTACAATATTTAAGTGTAAACAGAAATGAAAGTTTGTCTAAATGATAAAAAGAAAAGTTTTGAATTAAGTTGTGGTAAACTTAAGATAATTTGCACTGTTTATGTTATATTTTGGGCATGAAACTTATTGAATGTGGGAATGTCAAAATTATTTGTTTTTGTTAATGTCCCTTTATAACGAGCGTTTTATTTTCTTGTTTTAAATAAAGTTTTTAAACATTATTTCTTTTCACATTTAAAATTACTTTTTTTTAAGTTGTCATAATAATAAATTAGTTACTTAAAGTTATAGTCATAATTATGTAGAATAAGTGACGTATTTAGTATTTGTTAGTGCCCTTTCTTTTATTTAATTCTTTCTTATACAAGTTTTTTTTTTCTCAGATTTTCCCCGATTCTGGAACTGGAACCGACCTTCGATCAGGTTATCTGCTGAACACGAGCATCGTTGGTATTGAAGAAGCAGACTTACTAGTATTCATCGGTACCAACCCACGATATGAAGCTCCAATCCTTAATGCCAGAGTTAGGAAAGCTTGGACAAATAATGAGCTTGATGTTGCCCTTATTGGTCCAAATGTTGATTTGACATATTCTTACGAACACTTAGGTAATTCAGTTGAAACAATTAAACAAATGTTGGACGGTTCCCACCAGTTCTCTAAAAGACTCAGTGAAGCCAAGAGACCAATGATTGTGGTTGGGCATGGTCTTCTTACAAGGAAAGATGGTGGCGTTGCTTACTCTTATATACATCAGTTAGCACAAAAAGTGAGCATTTATTTCAATCGTATATACAGCTAAATTAAGGGTTAATTGCAAAACATTATCATTATTATTATTATTATTATATTATTATTATTATTAATTATTATTATTATATTTCAGCTTCGCGAAAAAGCTGATCCTAACTGGCGTGTATTAAACGTGCTACAACGTGTCGCTTCGCAAGTGGCTGCTTTGGATCTCGGTTACTACCCTGGAGTGTCGAAAATAAGAGAAACTCATCCGAAATTACTTTACATGCTTGGAGCTGATGAGGGAGCCATTACAAAGGAAGACCTTCCTCAGGGGACCTTCGTCATCTATCAAGTGAGCAAAATGCTTATAGATTTTTGAACTGAATTGTTTTGTTCCCCTTATCATTATCATTATCACTAGTAGTAATAGTAGTTCTATAGTCTTAACCGGAAGACTATTTAGGATTATATTCCTCACACCTTGAAACCCCCAGGGTTTTAAGAAAAGAAAAGAAATCTTAGAAGTCTCTCTCTTTTTCTCTTTTTTTTTCTTTCTTTCTCTCTTTTTTCTTTCTCTTTTTTTTCTCTCTTTTTTTCTCTCTTCTCTTTCTATCTTTCTCACACACACACACACACACACACAACAATACGATTTGAAAAAAATAAACGAAGTACTTTTATTCACTTTTTTCTCGAGTTTAAAAAAATTGAAAACCCAATAATTAATTGTAATGAACTTACAACATTGATTATTAATTTGTTGCAAATCATGTAAAAAGGAAAAGTTTTTTCTATAAATTTTATTTTAATTTGAGGTTATTATTATTATATGTAGAGTATTGATTATAAAATATTAGATGTATAATGTAGAGGTTTCATTAAGTTACAGCCTTCAAATTGTAGATGTTAAAAGAGGTTTGTGAAATATTTTTTAAAAGAAAAAAAAAATTTTTTTATTTTTTTCTAAACAGGGTCATCATGGTGATGCAGGAGCAGAAATTGCTGACGTTGTGTTTCCTGGAGCAGCTTATACCGAAAAAACTGCTACTTACGTTAATACCGAAGGGCGTGCACAAACTACTTATGCAGCCATTACTCCTCCGGGAATGGGAAGAGAAGATTGGAAAATACTTAGAGCCTTAGCCGAGGTTTGTAAAGAGCAGAGACAACAAAATTACTTACTCTATAGTTTCGAGACTGAGGTCAAAATGACCTTTTAAAATTTATAATATTTAGTTAGGTTAACATAATTTACTCATGTTATAGGCTCGAAACGAACTTAATTAAATGGTTAACACATGTTAAGGTTCGCTTTCTGGTGAATTAATAAAGTAATTGTTTTGAGATTGTTTCTTCATGTTATCTTCTCGGAAAACTTTTGTTTTTTGTCAGGCATGGAATCGAAGAAATTGTAAGAAATTTTAATTGCTATAATCTTTAAAAACAAAAAAAATTTCAGACAGTCATGTAAGTTATGTGTTTGTTGATTATCCTCCGAAAAACATTATTTGTAATACGAGAACCTGACATTCATTCCCGCAATTGCAAAAGCATCCGAAGTTCTTGAACCTAAGACACGGTGCAACACTAATCTTGGCAACTATTTTCTATATTAATTCTCTTTTGGATCAAATTAAAAGAAGAAGAGACATTTTCGGAATTCAGAGGTTTTGTCGAATTGCATTAAATCCTCTGTCTGTAGTTCGGTTATTAGTAAAGTAGCATATTTATATATAGTCAAACAAAAGTTTTTAAAGCTTGGAAGTCTTAATCATATTATTTTCTTGGTCTATTAAAGTAAGTACTGAATATTTAAATTCTTTTCAAAAACTTACTTGAGATTTTTATTTGAAGGTTGCAGGAGTTTTTCTCCCGTACGAAAACTTGGATGAAGTGAGGGATAGGATGACTGAAATATCACCAAATTTAACTCGTTACGGTGAATTGGAAGAAGCCAATTATTTTTCTCAAGCTGCAGAATTAGCAAAGGTTTTCAAACTCTCTTTTTTTTTACAATTTAATCTTTACTTTCATTCCTGAAAACATTTATTAGTTTAATTTTATATTTATTTGAACGTTTGTGTTACAAATTTTAACTTCATATTATTATTATTATTTTTATTTACAAATGTGATCATTTTTTATTCCTTTTGGCAGCTCGTTAAAGGATCTTTGGAAACCTCCTCACCAATAGACGTGAAGCAGAAAAAACTCGAAGATTTTTATATGACCAATTCCATCTCAAGGGCTTCTGCC